>JAUPFT010000023.1:39073342-39243342 GCA_036936625.1 Parnassius smintheus behrii | reverse complement strand
ATAGATAATGACAATGATTCAAAGTATATAGATAACTAAAGAACAATCATGATAATTGTCAAGTGACATCATATAAAAAGGTTAAATAAAAGCTATTTCATAGTTACAAAACAAAGCCATTTGATATGCATATAGGAAAATATTCAAATATAAAGATGAAGGAACATGAAAAATGATTATTAGTCTACAAGTGAGGGAGCATATACCTAACAGCTGTGTGACAAAACAAACACTTAGGTGACTTAATGGTCATTGGCCAATATTGCCTCAATACGCCTTTATTCCTAATAGACAAGTGGTAAAATAAAAAAAATTGTTAAGGGACTTCAATATAAATAAAATGAGAACATTATTAATGTAACCATAGTAAATTAAATACACATTATTAAAAATAACTCAAAGACTAGTAGTTAGGTTTTGATCAAATTTACATGAGGGAACATGAGAAGCACTAGCTTTCAAATAAGAAATCATTAAAATTGGTTCACCTAGAAAAAAGTTCTAAAGTGAGTTTATATGTGGTAGAGCCACGCTGCAGCTATATTATGGTTGTAGCATGAATGGGTCAGCTCAATCGGGGAAGGACCACACTTTCACATAATACCAGTGTAAAATAGCAGCTTAATACTGCTATGTTTCGTATGGTGAGTGTAGAGATCTGTAGACCCTGTTTACTGGAAACGAGGCATTGCATCTTAGTTCTCAGGGGTGACAACACATCTAAGTTTTTATTCTTAATCGAGGATAAATGTAATGTCTATGGGTCACAGCATCCACTTACCATCAGATGGACTGTGTGCTTGTTTGTCACCATTTTTCTATAAAAAAAGGTAATACACATTTAAAAAATACAGCCAAATTGAGAACTTCCTTCTTTTTTTGAAGTTTGTTGAAAATCAAGACTGCTGAAATTACAAATACCCCAGCTTTTAAAATGTCATCATTCACAATGCATACAAAACTCATATTATTATTGTAGATATTGAAGAGACTGTGATGAACTATGGTGGAAATATGTATTAGTAATGTGCATTACTTTTTTCTTAAAAATATATAGGTTTTATTGAATAAGCAGACAATTCAAATGAGAAATTAAATGATGTGGCCCATAGACACTTCCTCCTATCACATCCACTACACTCCACCAACCTTTATACTTGATAAAGAATCAAAATGGACATTTATAACCCCTGAGGACTACAATAGGAAAATATGTTATGAATTAAATTGATCTGCCGTACTGTACACTAATCATATGAAATAGCACCATTAAGCTAAAGCCTGGTTTACATTTTGAGAAGTGACAAATGCGAGTGGCAAGTGCAACTGGCAAATGACAAGTGCTTAGTGCATTTTTTATTCCCACCTATCACTTCTCAAAATGTAAACAGGGCCTAAGGTATGAAATTATAATAGTTAGCAGCAAGCAAATAAGTATAAGAATTTAAATAAATGATAATTTTACACATTTAAAGTGCTCTGACCCAGAAACAACAGCTGTATAAAAAATAAAATTATGTTCATTTTATGTGTAATGTGTATGTGTGTAATATCAAAATATTGTTACGCCGCGCTCAAATCAGCGCCATCTAGTGTCAGGAACGAGAGCGAGGGGAGCGTTGCAGAGAATGACATCACACTCTCAACCGACAGCGCCATCCGAAGAGACTGGTGTTTCTAGAAAATCTATACTCGCAAACTCGTCCCTTTGCGCGCATTTACCTGAAGATTCGGGATGTTTCTTTGCTAATTTAAATAAATAGGCGCTGCAAGATGCGATCGGAGACAGAGTTTAACTCGGCGACACAAGCGAAGCTTCGGAGCGGAATTAAGTGAATTAGTGTGTTTAATTATTAGTGTATTTAACTTTAATTTGTGTAAAGTAAATTAAAGTGTTAATTTAGGTAATTCTATCGGCAATTTTTATTGTCACGAACCTCAAGCTCGTAACAATTGGTGTCAGAAGTGGGATAAAATAATGCCGATTTTACCTAAGGAGGAAACGGAGGGTGTCCGTACCCGAAGTCAACGCCAGCAGGAGACGGACCAGAGGAGATTTGGTGGTGCAACGCCGCAGATGTCTGAGGGCCAGCCGCCGGCCACGGAAGCCGGCCCGTCAGCAGCTTCTACGTCTGTGGCACCTGACTTAGGTGCTCTGATGGTGATGCTGCAGGAGCAGGCTCGCCGACAGGAGGAACAGGTCCGTCGGTTGGAAGAACAGCTGCGGGGCGGACAGGACGAACAGAGCCGCCGACAGGAGGAACAGGTCCGTCAGTTGAAAGAGCAGCTGCAGAGCGGACAGGAGGAACAGGTCCGTCAGTTGAAAGAGCAGCTGCAGAGCGGACAGGAGGAACAGGCCCGTCGGTCGGAAGAGCAGATGCTCCTCATTAAGGACCTTCATGCTACCTTTGGGAAAGAGATAAAGGAGGTGAAGGATAGGGTTGCTCAACATGACAACCGCCTGTCGGAAGCTGAAACCCAAATCAAGGAAGCTAAAACCCAAATCGACCAAGTGAACAATCGGGTTGATTACGTGGTGGCTGATGTGAAGAAAACACTGGACGACCTCAAACTGGGTGATGGAACAACAGCTCCCGTAGTAGTTACAACACCTTCGCTACGTGGATTCAAAGTGCCGCCGTTCGATGGTACCTCTTCCTGGTCAGCCTACAAGATCCAGTTCGAGGCTGTTATGAAGGCGAACGGCTGGAATAAAAGCCAGGCCATGACTGCTCTCACACTAGGCCTGCGCGACCAGGCCTTAACAGTTCTGGAAGCTCTCGGTGAGGAAGTGACTTATGAGCAACTCCTTGAGGCATTGGAGGCGAGATATGGCGACGCTCACCTGGAACACGTCTTTCGTGCGCAGCTTAAAGATCGTGTGCAGCGCAGCAACGAAAACCTGCAGCAGTGGGCTCTAGAAGTGGAGAAGCTGGTGCGAAAAGCATACCGGTCTGTACCTGCGCTCATTGAAGGGAACCTGGTGCAGACATTCATCGACGGCATCCGCAACCTGGAAGTCAGAGCTGCTGTGAGGCTCGGGCACCACGAGACGCTTAAGGACGCCTTGGCCCATGCACTGGAAGTGGAAGCCGTGCGGCAGGATCATCGTTCCCATCGCGTCAGTGAGGTTGCAGCAGCTACAGTTCGCGACCGCAACAAAGGATACAGCCCTAGGTGCTATTGCTGTGGGGAAAGGGGCCATCTTCGATCCAGCTGCCCTAAGCGAACCGTGGGAAGGAGAGTTGGTCGATCTCGAGAGGGTAGTGCAGCTAACGGCACTGCCTGGTGGCGACAGGATCATCGTTCACCTCACGCTAGGGAAGTTACAGCAGTTACGGTTCGCGACCACAATAAAAGATACAGCCCTAGGTGCTATGGCTGTGGGGAAAGGGGCCATCTTCGGTCCAGCTGTCCTAAGCACACCCTAGGAAGGGAAGGTGAACGGTCTCAGAAAGGAAGTGCGGCTAACAGCACCGCCCAGCAGCAGCAGGAATACGACTTTACTATCAGACACTGCAGCGGAAAATCTCACGGCAACGCAGATGCATTGTCAAGAAGACCTTGTCCTGAAGATTGCAACCATTGCAGTAGGCAAGGTAAGGAAGTGGTATCCGTGAGGATGCTCAGGACAGACCACCTCAGCAACGGGTGGAAGGACAGCCTACGACATGCACAGCAGGAGGATCCGGACATCAAGCCGATTCTGGGATGGATGAAGGCCCGTGCTACCAAGCCTAATTGGAGGGACGTCTCAGCGATGAGTTCAACCGCGAAAAGCTATTGGGCCCAATGGGACAGCTTGCTGCTTCAGGATGGAGTCCTGTGCCGTAAATGGGACAATGGTCGAGGAGGCGGCTAAGCTTTCCATTGACGTCCGTCGAGTTGGGGGTTGATATTTTTTTTTACAGAAAGGTTACATTAATATAAGCACACACGTAAAGTTTCAACATGCGGAAAAGCGTACTTTTTGAGAAAAAAATTATTGAAAATCAATTATTTTTGCAATATTTATGTCAATCCCTATCTCAGATTATATGATATTTTTTTTACAGAAAGGTTACACTATTGTAAACACACATGCAAAATTTCAACATGCGGAAACGCGCACTTTTTGAGAAAAAAATTATTGAAAATCAATTATTTTTATAATATTTACGTCAATCCTTACCACAGATTATATCGAATTCTCGCCATTGAATGTTCGTTTTCCGTACAGTTAAGTTGTCATACGTTCGGTATCATTTTATTGTATTTTTTTTACGTAAATAATTATATTTTGTCTTCATTTAAATAGTTTTCATGCATACACATATATTTAACAGTTTATATTTAAATTACAAAATTATTATCATTATGAGCTATTAAAATTAAAATGTGTAGTGTTTACCGTTTTTTGCAGGCTTGTGGGACGTAACATAAAACTGATGATTTCTAAGAATTAATTAAAGCAATATGTGTATAAAATTGTATAAAACATGTGTATAAAACAGTGCCCACCTATTAGGACAGATAATAAATAAAATAGGTTAGGTTCAACTTATGTCAAGGAACTGAATTAATAGACCCCGACTCCACGTGGTACGAGTCTGTCCTACCCCTAGAGTGGTTTTATAGAGCCGGAGGCGCGTAGGGAGAGCAGCCTCCGCCTGCTGTAACAAATCGTAGGCATCGGACGAGCCGGAGCGGCTGAGGCTGGTCGCCGAAGGCGACCAACAAGCCGAAGCTGCGGAGGCGAGGCTGGATGCCTGAGATTTGTTACGCAAAGGCGTAGAGGCTGCTCTTCCCGCAGCGCCGGAGACGTTGCAGTCTCAAAATAGATACAGAAATCCCTCTGAATGAGTTCCTCTATTTATTTTTGGTGAAGGGGTTCCTCCTTCCCCCCCCCCCCCCCCCAAGAGATCCCCATGGATTTTTACACTTAATATTTATCCATAAAAAATAAAATCTCCTCAGAATTAAAATTCAAAAAACTCAAAAAGGGGGGGGGCTCCGCAACTTTTCCTTTTAAGGGGGAGTAGAACACCTCCCCCCGCCCTCCCACCACCCCCCTCCAACCTCCAATTCGACGGACGTCAATGGAAAGTCGTACCGAGGAGGCAGCTGTCGTTTGCAAATGGTTGTCCCTAAAGCTAAAGTGCCGAATGTTCTACAGCTGTGCCATAATGGTCGTTCAAGAGGAGTTCCATCTGGGAGTTAAACGAACTCTACTGAAGGTCCGAGAACAGTTTTACTGGGTCCATTATCGTGACGATGTGGAGGATTGGTGTCGTACATGTACAAGTTGTGCAGCTGCGAGGGGACCTCAGACACGGAGTAGAGGAGCATCGAAATTGTACAATGTTGGTGCACGACGGGATAGGACATCCCTTGACATTGCGCAGCCGTTACAGAAAGGCGCAAGAGGGACTCCTAAGATCGTCCATGTGGATCGCTTGGCGCGTTATTATGGGGCCGATAATGCTCGGGACGAGCATGTCATAGGAGGGGGCAGTGTTACGCCGCGCTCAAATCAGCGCCATCTAGTGTCAGGAACGAGAGCGAGGGGAGCGTTGCAGAGAATGACATCACACTCTCAACCGACAGCGCCATCCGAAGAGACTGGTGTTTCTAGAAAATCTATACTCGCAAACTCGTCCCTTTGCGCGCATTTACCTGAAGATTCGGGATGTTTCTTTGCTAATTTAAATAAATAGGCGCTGCAAGATGCGATCGGAGACAGAGTTTAACTCGGCGACACAAGCGAAGCTTCGGAGCGGAATTAAGTGAATTAGTGTGTTTAATTATTAGTGTATTTAACTTTAATTTGTGTAAAGTAAATTAAAGTGTTAATTTAGGTAATTCTATCGGCAATTTTTATTGTCACGAACCTCAAGCTCGTAACAATATTTTATCTAAATAGTGTCACCTAAATTCTACAAAATGTAAATTTCATTACATTCAGGTGAATTGTAAAACAAATTTGCACATTAATTGGTGTTATCTTAGGCCAACTGATACTCATAAAATGCATGTCCTTCACAACTCAAGCAAGCCAAAACAAACAACTGCACTGTTTCAAATTTGATGTGTGATTTCATTTTATTACCTAATCTTATATTTATTTTGCTTTAATTTATGACTAAAAGTGACATATTCTATTCCAGAATAACATATTAAAATATTTTAACCTTACTCTTTGAAATTATAAAAAAATGAATAATATTAATATGTGAATTTCTATTTTCTATAAGAAATTTACTTTCAGCCTACAATATTCCCAAATCATATGTTCGTAACTAGAATTATAAATTACACATAAATAAATAGAATATTGGATGTTATATATTTTAAAACCATTTTTATTAATAACTAGATCTGTTTCAGCACAGTTAATTTATAGTTATATGGGATCATGGAAGTAAAGAAAATGACTCAAAACATTTTCTTATTAATATGATGTAATAAGTTTGCTACAAAAAACAAATAATTCGAAGACATGTGAAGTTCGCCAACACGCATTGGGGCAGCGCGGTGGAAACTTCCTTGCCCTAAAAACCCTCTCAGAAATGAGAGGACTGTGCCCAGCGGTGGGATGTATATAGGCTGTAACTTTAAATTTAAGTTTGCTACAGTAGAGCTACTGACATGTGGTGGTCAGTCATTGTATGTGGCCATTGTATGTATCATCATGGGCACTAGGTGCGAATTTTATTTGGAGAGAGAGTATTGTTCTTTTTTTCTAATTGAATAATTTAATGGATTTAGTTATTTTATTGAAAGCAATAATTGTTTATCTTACTCTATAAAATTAGTAATAAGTTAGTAAGAATTATTATTAGTTCTAAAAGTGCGAAGACAATAGGTTCTAATTTTTTATAGAAAGAGCAACTAATATAGGTGCAGCATGGCTCTACCACATAAAAAAATTACTAGCGAAATGACTTACAAGAGATGATTAACAGTGAAAAATGTTAGAGGAGGCCCCTGCCGAAAGGATTACACTGCCTTGAAGCTGCCACTGCATAGCATTATTAACTACACATCAACAAATCAAAGAAAAATAAAACTGATTTAAATAACAATTGCTGGAGAATATTCATAGGAGTATTTAAATTTTCCCAGCCTAAATTCATTTATCATTTTGGTTTATTTATTTAATTTAATTCCTAGTTTTTTTATAGAATAAGGGTGGTAAATGAGCACACAGTCCACCTGATGGTAAGTGGATGCTGTGGCCCATAGACATCTACATTTATCTTAGATCCTTTGATGTTGACTGCTTGCTGACGTTTAATAACCTACATTATTATTATTAATTAGACAAGCTAAATAAAACTATCACTGCGCATGAGTGTCCATATTACTTTGTATCTTTTCCCCTTCCTAAGTCACGGCAGATTTATCATGGTTACTAAGGGATGTCAATAAAGAGTAAAACAATATGTTGCGAAATGTTAATTAAGTTACTGAGTTGAAGTACTTATTCTGACTATGATCCACTGACCATATCTTCGTAATTGAGTTCTGCGATGGCCAATGCACGCAACTTGTAAGGCCATTCGTCAGGAATTAGGATGCTTGGCTCTCCGAAGAAAATAATAATACAAATAAACCTCAAATATGATTCCTAACAGAAATGTGATCATATTCTACTTAGTTAAAAATCTTGTTAGTAAACAAAGTTTTAATTTCAGTATTTTGTGTTTATATAAATTAAAATATTTTAATTACAAAAGACAAGAAGTATAGGTATGTAAGTAGATACTTGGATAGTGAAGTAAATTTCAACTAAGTTTTGTAATAAAGTATGTAGGTATTACTTCTGTAGATAAATTATTACTTCCATTTTGCTATAAGTACCGAAAAATGAAATAAATTCAGCTTTCATATCTTCCTACTAAAATCCTTTGGTAACTTAAAGAATGATATATCTGAAACCTTTTGTTGGTGATTTAGCATCAATCCACTTAACTGTTATAGTAGAAATGACTTTTTGCCATCAAAATTGATCAAATAGGTAATATACATAAGTAATAAATATTATTTTTAAATTACATTAAAACTTTTTCAACAATTTTATTCTACAATTAAATATAATAAACACTAAACAAAAACTATTTCAACAAGTATTTACAAAAAATTATTTATGTAAACAGTGTTAAAAAACTAACATTTAATCACACACAATGCACTAGCACCAACTGCATATGTTACCCTCCATGCTTCGCGATTGTAGGTAATTATTTCACGCAGGTAGCAAGTGACAGAGGGCTGCTCACAGCCTGTAATTATACTGGCTCTCTATACCCTTTAGAACGGAACACAGCACAGCAGTGCATACACTACAGTTTGAGGGCAGATATAGATAAAAAAGTAATACCTGCCTAGACAGGAGTCGAGTTTTCTTTCTGCCTAGACATGTCGGAATTTTCTGCCTAGACCGGTGTCGGGACTTTCTTTCTGCCTAGACAGGTGTCGGGACTTTCTTTCTGCCCAGACAGGAGTCGGGATTTTCCTTCTGCCTAGACAGGTGTAGGGAGTTTCTTTGGGTTGGGTTTACAATTCGATCACCTGAATTTGAAGATTCTGTCACTGTGGGGGAGTCAAGGGGGTTTATCTGAAGCACCCCCACTCGATTTTTTCTGCCGGAGCAGCGTCGAAGTATTTTTAATTATTTGTTTAAAATATTGGTAAATGACTAATTAATTACGTTTTTGATGTTTCATCTGTCAATGTCATATCGATATATAGTACTGAATCGATCTAGTGAATCGATATTTCACCCTAGAGAATCGAGATCAAATCTTTTTCTGTTTTATTAAGATTTGTAAAATTATTTACAATTAGTTGAATGTACCCCAACTCGTAAAGAATGACATTTTTAATTCATGTTATCTCATAATCATTCATATTACGGTAAATGACATTAGGAAAGAAACTATGCAAGATCAAATACTCTGTAAAATTATAAATTTTGTTATAAATGGCTGGCCGTTGAAAATGCACAATGCGGAACTTTAACCGTGCCTATTAAGGGGACATAAAGTGGTTATACCAACAGTTTTTAGGGAAATTCTACTTCAAGAATTGCATAAGGCCCATTTTGGCATTGTAAAGACTAAAAATGAAGCGAGATCGCGTATGTGGTGGCCCAATATTGATAAGCAGATTGAAGAAATAATAGGATCGTGTAGTATTTGCAACTCGCTCTGCTATGATCCACCCCGTTCTCCACTGGCATCGTGGCCATTTCCGAAACGTTCTTGGGAACAAGTTCATTTAGATATGTTTTCTTTATCCAACAAACAATTTTTAATTATTGTAGACGCACATTCAAAGTGGATTGAATGTTTCCAAATGAATAATATAGATAGTGAAGCAATTATCAGCAAACTTTCAGAGATTTTTAGTAGATTTGGGTTATGTCGCACTCTGGTAACCGATAATGCGAGTAATTTTTGTTCAAAACAATTTGAAAATTTATGTTTGTCTAATGGTATACAACATTTAACTTCTCCTTCATATCACCCAGCATCAAATGGGCAAGCAGAAAATACCGTTAAGATAGTTAAAAGGGGATTAAGGATTATTTTAAACACACATACGGATCAAAAATCGATAATTAATAAATTAAATGAGTTCCTTTTTAGCTATAGAAATTCGGTCCATTGCACAACCGGTTTCTCACCTGCCCAGCTGTTGTTAGGCCGTCCGCTCCGCTGTCGACTCGACTTACTTAGGGACCACAAATTTGAGCAGAACACAAATGATACATCTTTATCATCCACAACCAATAATGTTGCAAATAAACAGATCTTACAGAGTGAAAACTATGATGGACGAAGAAAGAGCAATTTAAACAAAGAGGATAAAGTTTTAGTTAAGTTTTTTTACAACAACGGGAACGATTACACGTGGAAGTTCGGCGTAATTAAAAATAAATTAGGAAATAGATTATTTACTGTTTTTGTTCCGGAGTTAAATAAATATTATAAGAAACATGTCGATCATATTGTTGCATACAAAGGAAATAAAAATGAAGAATATGATTTAGATTTGAGTAATTTTGAAAATTTTTCTAATATGTTGAGTACAGATCAAGCTAATTGTAACGTGAAGGCTACAGAAGTTGATACCATAACTTCCGACTCCTTGTTATTAAGAGGAGAAGAGGGCGAAAGTTCTGGCAGTAAATCCAATCAGCATTTAGAGGCACCAATGCAAGGGCTGCCTTTCCGATCAACTAGAAATCCGAATCCAAAATATAAATTTTAAATAATTACATGATTAGTTGTACGTTTTTATCATTACTTATGTCTTTTATATTTAGTGGTGGAGAAAATGTAGAGTATGAAAGCCATATTGTAGTTTTATGAAAAAAGCCAACATCTGACAGTTGTCAATAAATATAAAAGGTATGAATGCAAATTGTGTTTTAGTGGTGAAATCCCCATAAATACACAATATTTATGTTATCTCTACTTTATTGTATCTTTTGCTATTGTAAATATAAACTTTTAACGCATATCAAAAAAAGATAGATTTTTGCGAAATCGATCTTTAAGATTTAGAATCGATTCATCCAATTACAATTTGAATCGATTTAAAAATATGTAAAATTAATCGCTAGGCCGGCCATTTTGTTGACAGCTTTTCGTCATGCCGTTGCTTCCAAGTTTCAGAATTTTGGTGAATAGTGAAATATTTGTGGTGGCGGAATACTGCTAAATATCGCAAAGATCCTTTTTTACAAATGGTGGCAGCCATAAATTATGTTTATAAAAGTTAATATTTTGGTGTTACATCGAGTGCAATAGCGAGCAAAGCGAGTCTGGGACGTGGAGCACCCCGACTCAGACAGGTTAGGTTAGAAGAGGATGACGGGGTCGAGTGAGCGAGCGAATAGACCTCGTCATCCTCTTTGTGGTTATTTTTTTGTAAACCACCGCAGGGCTCCGTCGACAAGACTTCCCTCGATTGCACCACGTTAAGTGGCGTGGGGCTTCCGTTCCCCAACTCTCTCTCCACATAAATCAGGTTAAAATTGTCTTAAAAATTACGAAACATAACCTCAAAATGAGATTTTTAAAAATGTATAAAAAAACTAAGCAAGTCCGGCAGAAAGGGGAAGTAGGGGGTGACTCTACAACTCCTCCCCCTCCCCCCACACCACCCCTTAATTCAGGCGACCGAATTGTAAACCTTATCCCTTTCTTTCTGCCAAGACAGGTGTCGGGACTTTCTTTCTGCCTAGACAGGTGTCGGGAATTTCCTTCTGCCTAGACAGGTGTCCGGACTTTCTTTCTGCCTAGACAGGTGTCGGGACTTTCTTTCTGCCCTCAAACTGCAGTGCGTGCACTGCTGTGCTGTGTTCCATTCTGAAGGGTGTAGGGAACTAGTATAATAACAGGCTGTGAGGTATTCAGGCGACTTAATTTCAGACCATACTTGTACAAAGTTTTTAATTTTACCACTTGTATAAAATAATGTTGATGTAAGCACAGCTATGAATGAACAAAGGGACAGGGTCACACCAGGAATTCTGTTTCCACCTCCCTCTCAAAACTTAGTATGAGCAATTTCGCAAGCAAAAAAAATTGCATATCATCCAGGTGTTCTTAACACAGTAGGATGTATGACCCACCCAGAAAATATCTTGGCTGTGGCAATAAACATATTTCCACTAGTATTTTATGATTGAAAAGTAAAAAAGTAAATGAAAAGTATAAATATACTTTATTAAAGTAAAAATATTGGGTATTCTAAAATAAGTTATTAAATATTTCAATATAACAACCAAAGCTAATTTTGGATTTTATCTGCAGTTTTAATGTTGTCATTTTTTCTGAAATATGGTGATAGATTATATTGCAGTCTGCACGTAAAAAATGTCGATATAAGTTGATAAGATTAACTAGAAAGTGTTGGTTACAGGAGTGTGAAGTGTGAACGCCCGCTCGAAAATATATAAAGTATCATACACACATGCATGCAAAAATATGTACTTACGTCAGACTATCTTCTGATAAAATAAATATGACTCAAGTGGCACAACATACGCCCAATGAGGGCTTGAATTTGAAGCCTAAAATGCACAACAGACATGAAAACCAAAAAGAATAGATTGAAGTAACGGTAACAATGTATGGAATCCGGCAGACTGCACTATCGGCAACCAAATGACAGACAGTCCAAACATTTTTGGCACATTCCAGCGCACTTCTCACCTCCTGGCGCTCGATTTGCTAATTATAGAACATAACGCGACGTTATTAAAAAAGACGCCCAAATGCAGACGAAAAACAAAACATTGTAATACGTCGACCACATCCCACTGCGGACGTTCTCGAAAGCTATGCACGAACCCACGACGTGGGGCCACGACGCGGTTTAGGGTTAGACAGATTTTATCACATTTCACACTATAAACAGCACTTAACGATTTTAAATGCACATTATACCTTTACTTTCAGCGTTTTCCGTAATATCTTTCACGTCATCAACCATCTTGCTCGATGACAGTCACTCACTGTTCACTTTTTATTCGAACATATTTCGAAAACTCATACTTCGTTCACTATTTTCAGCCAGACGGCCAGCCAGCGATCTATACGACAACGCTTCGTTACTTAGTTCCGTTCACTGCTGTCATAAGAGCTACAAATGGCGAGTATAGTACATACTAATCTGAAGATGGCGTCATTAAATACTGCGAATTACGAACTCAAAACGTACAATTTCTTTTTTATACAAGCTTGCTTTATTTATGATAATAAAACATTTCTCAGTTTATATAATCAAAAAACCCAATTCTCAAGAAGGCATAAAATTAAAACTTTCGTGCATATTATGCGTTAAATGACATTGGCAAACGTCAAACTTTCCTTGATTTCTTATCTGTAATTACGTCGAATTTTGCTATACCGCCACCTACTTTTGATTTAAGGTACTACCATGTATAAGCCATAATCGTTAAACTTTAAAAAAATAGAAAATCCCATTGAAAAAGATATTTCAAAAATTTAAAATAATCTTTTATAGCTAATCATCATCTAATACCTTGGATTGACGGTTGGACTTGGACATTTCAAGTTTCAACTACCACTAGATGGCAGTTTTATAATTTTGCGTTTTCATTACTATAACAGGACCGCAAAGGTGTAAAGCCTGTAAAGCGGCTGATTGGTATAAGAATCCAACAGATGGCGGTTAAACTGTTGTAAATCTAGGAACAGAAACGTTTATTTATCTTCAATTTTGATTAGAACTGCTAGATGGAGCAATAATAAATATTAAATATTCTGTTGTGCTTTACATAGTAACTAGTTCTTTAGTAATAAGATTCGATAGTATATTTAATATGATTAAAATATGGACCAGACACATTTCTTGTTTTGTTTAGTTTACCACCGGCGATTATTCCGTAATGATTTTTAAGCCAAAATTGAAATATTGTATGTTTGTCAAAGAATAAAAGCCAACAGACAGCGTACTCAATCTTCCATAACACTTCCTTCACCAAATAATTTTTACAGTCTTCACGTTCCTACCCTGGACATTTTCATACACCATATTCAAACAAATTTCTTCCAACCCACAAATCAACTCACTGGAGGTTACACTGAATCTCCCACACCTCATATCGAGGATTCTGGATCCGAAAATATTCGACTATGCCCATCAACTAGTCCTGAACACTATTTGGATAGTTTGCAAAGCTACATATCAAATTTCACTCCTTCGCAAAGTTCTGTACTCGATTTGGCTTGAATTTAAGCGAGTATGTCCATTAGCAAAGAATATATACACTACGCGAACCATTAGCGATAAGTAACACCCTCTTCTTCTGATATGGCGCATCTCTATCTTGTATCACAAAGTTGTATACATATAAGGACCCAGTAATGTTATAATTGCATTAAAGTTTCTTCACTCATTCCATAATATTTAAAAATTTACCTTTCATTTCATATATAATTATCAAAAAGTGTACCATTAATTTTATAAAAAGTTTTTGACAGAACTTATGACCTGACTAAGTATAATTCTTTCTAACATTTTTAGATACTTAAATTATTCCCAGACTATGAGAAAGGCCTCATGAAACTTTTAGATAATACATTATCCCGAAGCTCATAAAAACATCTCATGGATTTAAGCGAGTTATATTCAAATATTGTAATAAATTTTTGTGGAACGTAATGAATAAATGGAGAATGTGATTTGAATACAGAACGATATTGATAGACGTGTTTAATTTTGGAATGAAAATTATATACTTACTGAGTTTTTTTTTGTTTGGTTGGACTTGTACGATGATATTTTCGCCAGTGTCAAGTAATAAAAAATTCACGCCGTGAATTCACGGCACAAGTCGTGCCCTCCACATTCACGGCATGCTCACACCTCACAATCGTTCGTGAAACCCGCCGCGAAACGAACGTAGAAGCTGCAGCTGCAATAACTTTATTTATTTATGATATTTTTATTATCCTATACTATTAAACGAGCAATTCTTGTATATATATATATATATATATATATATATATATACAAGAATTGCTCGTATAATCGTCTATAATAATAATAGAATATATCGCTATATAATCGGGATCTCGGAAACGGCTCCAACGATTTTCATAAAATTTAGTGTCCAGGGAGTTTCGGGGATAATAAATCGATCTAGCTAGGATTTATTTTTAGAAAATGTCTTTTTGTCCGTGTTTTTAGGCAATGAAAAAATGCTACAATATCGTTAGAATAAGAAGGTAAATTTTGACGGATTGTAAGTGATTATAAATAGCTTAATTGGTATAACGGTCGGTCACAGAATCTTAAAACCCCGGTTCGAGCCCACACCGACGACCGACTTTTTTTAATTTTTTTTTCATGTTCCTTTCTTTTTTGAGAAAATCTATTTTTTTTGAGCCCTTTTTTAGTATTTTTTAAAACACGAAAATTTAAATTAAACTAATTGCACTCATGATTTTTTATTCAAAAACCAGTTCAGTTTTTTCTATTATGTCGCTAAGATCAAAAAATATTATTCTTATTTCATTAGTATGTAATTTGTACATATCTAAATATAATTTCCATAACACACGAATTAAAAAAAAAACGAGCGAAAAATACCGAGCAAAGCTCGGTCAACCGGGTACTATATTTTATACGTGGTAGAGCCATGTTGCAGTTGTATTAGTAGTATAGTTGTAGCACGAATGGGTCGACTCGACCGGGGAAGGACCACACTCTCACAGAATACCAGCGTAAAATGGCTACTACGACTACTTCATATGGTGAGTGTAAAGTACCGGAGACCCTTTTTACTGGAAACGAGGCATTTCATCTTAGTCCTCAGGGGTGATAACGCGTCTACATTTTGATTTGTAATCGAGGATAGATGTGGATGTCTACGGGCCGCAGCAACAAATTACCATCAGGTGGACTGTGTGCTAGTTTGTTACCCTGTCCTATAAAAAAAATTGCTGAGGCAACATAGTACCTACTCGTATCACTATTTAGACGTCCAAAACAAGAAATTTCTTAGAAAGCGTTGAGAAAAAAAGAAGATGGTGTATGACTGAAATACATCGTCCGTACGCCTTTGTAGTCCGAAACGAACTGGCACGGGGCCGTGAATGTGGATGTGTACGCGTGAACGCCGCACGAAGTGTGCGTGAGCCCTTTGTCGCGGGACAAAACACCGAATCCATATCAGAAGAAGAGGGATTAAGTGTTACTTATCGCTAATGGACATACTCGCTTAAATTCAAGCCAAATCGAGTACAGAACTTTGCGAAGGAGTGAAATTTGATATGTAGCTTTGCAAACTATCCAAGTAGTGTTCAGGACTAGTAGATGGGCATTGTCGAATATTTTCGGATCCGGAATCCTCGATATGAGGTGTGGAAGATTCAGTGTAACCTCCAGTGAGTTGATTTGTGGGTTGGAAGAAATTTGTTTGAATATGGTGTATGAAAATGTCCAGGGTAGGAACGTGAAGACTATAAAAATTATTTGGTGAAGGAAGTGTTACGGAAGATTGAGTACGCTGTATGTTGGCTTTTATTCTTTGACAAACATACAATATTTCAATTTTGGCTTAAAAATTTTAATTTTACGTGAATTCATGGCACAAGTCGTGCCCTCCACATTCACGGCATGCTCACAATCGTTCAAGACAAAGAATTTTAAGTTAAAATTCTTTGTCGTCTGTCATAGACTGTAAATTAGAAAGAAAGAGAGCGCAAAATGTTTGTCTTCATTTAATCATCCTTCATTACGTTCAGTAAAGATTCTTCAAACTTCGAATACGAATTAACCTTTTTATTCCTTGTATTTGTCTGTCTTGTAAGTAGATACATTTGAGTCCATTATGTCAGAACTTTTAATCTCATCGTCGTCTTTAATGGCAACGGAATCTACATTACCATCAGTGGGTTGTTGCGCCAATGAAGATTTTAGAAATAGCAATTTTTCAAAATATTGGTATTTGCGACGTTTCTTTGTCGATTGGCCCGATTACATTTATTGAGGCTTTAATTCTCTTGAAAAACAGGTTCTCAAGTTAAGACATTTCTGCTGGACCTCTGTACCTGTAAAATAAAGTAAAGTAAAATAAATAAAATAAATAATTAAAAAATCAAAAACCCGACTGCAAGAAAGACAATTTAAAAGTAATGCACTAAAAAGGTCGAAACAAGATTGAGAATACAAAACAAAATTAGAATAAACTATAAACAAAGTAAACTTACTATAAACAAAGTAGACTATATAAGCTTAAAAACTAGGTAAAAAAGCCTAAGTAAAATATTAAGTTTAGTAGCGGGCGGAACCCATTATCTTTCGGTTTGTAATTTGCAATGGACCCTGCTTGCTACTAAATTTAATATTTTACCTAGGCCGTTAAACCGAAGTAAAGTTTACTTTGTTTATAGTTTATTTTAATTCTGTTTTGTGTTATCAATCTTGTTTCGAACTTTTTAAGTGTATTACCTACTTTTAGATTGTCTTTCTTGCAGTCGGGTTTTTGATTTTTTAATTACCTATTTATTTTATTTAAGACTTTTTAGTGTGCCTGTCTTTTTTGTAAAGATTTTTGACGATTTTGCAATAACTAGGTATGCCACTTAGAAAGGTCGATATATATTTCCTGAAATAAACGGTGTTTATTTATTACATTTTTCTTCAAAACTTCAAAATATACGGTTCAAAATTTATTGAAAACAATTTAAGTATTGGCAATTTAAGTATTTTTGATATTTAATAACTATTCTTTTTTTCATATAATAGCACGAGGTCTGACACAAACATTGCACATTTTATAAATCAGTTATTAAAAAATTTATAAACCAATTTATAATTCCTAATTAAATTTAAACATACAACATATATATATATATATATATATATATATATATATATATATATATATATATATATATATATATATATATATATATATATATATATATGTATATATATATACGTTGTATGTTTATATATATGTATATATATATTTGTACTCCCCTTCTAAATTACCTTATTTTGATATCCTATTCGATAGGTTTCGTTAAATTATTTTTTATTAATGTATTCCTATTTTGCGTCAAAATTCCGCCATTTTTTTTCATTTTTTAAAAAGCTATCTAAGAGCACTTGGGTATTTAAGACGAGTAAAACGTTACCTTAATTGTTGAAATCTATCCAGCCGTTTAGAAGATAGATACGAGGTAATGAAGAAATTTACAAACATACTTACAAAAATACTAAACATACAATTTATGTATATTTTTGTAATCACCTTTTGAATTCCTTTATTTTGATATCTTATTCGATAGGTTTGGTTAAATTATTTTTTATTAACGTACCTACTAGTATTTTGCGCCAAATATCCGCTATTTTGTTTATTTAAAACAAGCTATCTAAGAACACTTGGGTTATTAAGTCGAATAAAATGATACCTTAATTAACGAAATCCATCCAGCCGTTTGGAAGATACGTGGTAATAAAGAAATTCACAAACATACAAGATCGCGCGAAAAACATAACCCTTCCTTGACAGTCGGGTAAAAATAGTTTTTAATATTTTTGTAACAGACATCTGGCAACTGGTAACAACTTCAATGACCTCTCATTTATATATCGAATTGGAGCAACTACTATAAAAGAAATTGAAAGAGACACGTGTAATCAAATTTGGGTAATATTGAAACCAATTTGCATGCCACAAAAGACAAGAAAGATTGGGTCGAAATTGCAGATTAATTTTATGCTCGTACTGATTTCCCTAATGTTGTTGGTGCCTTAGGTGGTAAACATATTCGTTTAATTCAACTATATAGCACCGAACCATCATTTGTCAAGAGGATAGCTTGAAATGTAGTTTTGAGGGCGTGGCTTATCCCTTTGTCGTTGAAGCTCACGGACGACTGAGGGAGTGTCAAAATGAAAGTGATGGAATGACTTCATAATACGCAAA
The DNA here is from genome assembly GCA_036936625.1 of Parnassius smintheus behrii. NCBI lineage: Eukaryota > Metazoa > Arthropoda > Insecta > Lepidoptera > Papilionidae > Parnassius > Parnassius smintheus. The sequence continues at coordinate 39,224,879 of JAUPFT010000023.1, read as the reverse complement.
TTATGAGATAACATTTTGATTTTATAAACAAACCTTTGATAAGGATTTAAAAAATAGTTTATGGGAACTTAGATGTGATTATTTACTATGCCTTAAAAATAATTCCATGATCTTATTCGTAAAAATATTGTGGTGTCATAGAGAACTAATGAAAAAATGTAAGTAATTAGAGCCTACTTTGCAATTTTTTTCTATCAAGAAAATTACATATTATCACGTTGTCCTTTTATGATATGCAAGGCGTTCATATAGTCAAAAATCATATACCAATAATTTGGTTCGTAATCTATAAATCTTAAAAAAATATGTGAAATAGAAAAAACCTCAAATTTTCGAGGTATCGCCTTAACTATAAAAAATATCATTCCATGGTATTAATGGATTGGACTGATGTCGATTTATGTTGATATTGGTGCATATGGCGTTTCTTGCGATTCAAGTGTTTTCAAAAACTCAAATATTGGAATAAGATATAACATAAACAGTCACACCTGTCACCCAGAGGGGTAGGCAGAGACTACAGACTTCCATTCAGCACGATCCTGACATACCTCTCTCGCCTCTTCGACATCCATATACCTACGCATACATGCTCGTCGGTTAAAGGTACTCTTAATTTGGCCTGTTTTTAATATATCACCAATTTGGTCGACAAACTTTCGCCTAGGGCGTCCCTTTCCGACTCTTCCATTCACTTTTGCAACATATATTTTGTTTTGTCAGTCAGTCAGACAGAGGAAAGACTGACAAAGCAAATATTGGAATAAGATTAGACGAAAACAATTTAAATATTTCGAATGGAAGAATATTGCCACACGATGATAATGACGTTTTATCTTGTGACTGATGATGCGTTTGGGCTTTCACTTCAAATAATATTTTACAGATAATCTATATGACGCTTAAAAAAAGAATTCGAAAATGTAATATCTCATGGTGACAACATAGGTAGAAACCTTAGCAGGCGTGCAAACGGCTCTGTACCATCGCAATTCGACAAATATAAATTGTTTGTACTTATAGTAAATACGTGGTTTCGATTTTAATATTTATTATTGCTTTTTGCTTAGGTAATTGCAGTTATTGTCGATTGAGAATACTTAATTTTACGTTTGTAGGCATTTCACTGCGATTGTGTGTGTGTAAAGATTTTTTGTGAAATATTTATTCTGTATGAGATATTGACTATAAATTAATACATTATTTTAAAATTATTGCACGATGTGTGATCAGAAGTTAAGTGTACTAAAAGAAAAATTACAAATTGCTGAAGCTGAAATAGAAAATAATTTATTAAAAAATACAAAATTAAAACAATTACTTTGCAAACAAGAAATAAAAACAAAATTTTTAGCAGATATATGTAGTCCAACTTTAAAAAAATATCATGACTAGAAAAAAGAGGAAGAGTATAAACAAAAAGTTTTGGATTTTCTGGAAGATAAAAAGGAAGAATGTAGCTCTAATTATTTACAAAAAATCATTAGCACGCCATCTAAGACTAAAGAAAAAAGTCATCGAGCATGCGCCGGCAATCTAAGCACTCCGAGCCATCAAATCCATAATAGTTCTCCAGCCTCGTCACTAGATGGCTCTGCTGATCAAAAAAAAAGTTTTTCAACTGCTACAAAAAGGCATTTTGAATGCTTTTTCGATAAACTGGAGTTTGTGCTTAGTAAATATTTGCATAAGCACTCGAAGCAAAAAATTGTGATTGTGGGAGATATCAACATAAATACTTTAATGAGAAATACGAGTAATGTGACCAACAACTTACTAGATATTCTCCAATATTATAATCTCACTCAGCATATCACGGAACCCACTAGAGACCTATCATGTATTGACCACATATTTGATAATGTTGAAGGTGCAACTGGACTTAACCTCCCTTTCTGTTTATCGGACCACGATACTGTGCAAATTCTTAGTTTTAGTACTAAATCAAAGATTACTCCCCCAAAAATCTTATACATACGTCTATAGGAGGGACTACTCTTCTGAAAATATAGAGAAGTTTAAAAAATATTTGGTGATTCTTTCCCTTTCCGATGTTTACAGCGAAACAGAACCTAACGCTGTGTTTAATAACTTTCATGATTGACTATACCTCCTTTACAAACTCTGCTTCCTTATAAAAAAGTTAGACTTTCTTCAAAATCCCATTTAAAATGGATATCTAAGGAAATTAGGAATAGCTGCACGAAAAATAGAGTCCTAAGAAAAAACTACCATTGGAGAAAAACTCCTCAAAATAAACACAAATATAAAGTTTATTCAAAACTTCTAAAAATGCATACTATTTTCTAAAAAACAACTAATAATAAATATGTGATAAACAGCAAAAATACCTGCAAAACCACTTGGAAGGTCATACAGGATGAAATAGATACCCAGCCGCAATATAATTATCACATTGATTTTATTGAATACGACAACAAATTAATTACTATTCCCACACAAATCACAAATACTTTTAATAATTTCTTCATTAAATTGACAAACAAAGATATCCAAAATAACATACCAAATAATAGATCCATCTAATCTTAAATAATTCTATTTATCTAAATTCTGTTGACCAGGTACAGAGGTAGAAATAAAAAAATAGAAGTAGAAAAAGCTATGACAATTTTGTGGCGAGTCTTTAAGCACTTTTAATTTATTGATTGTTATTTGTAGGGATTATTATTATATTCACTCAAATTTTACCTGTTTCAGATCATTTAATTGAACTGACTTAAGTTTTCACCGTGAGAATTTTGGTGATTTAAATTTACGTTAACAGTCTGTGAAGAACAACTCTCTGACAATAACATAATATATTAATTATATTATATCAATAACGTGCGTGGAATTATTGTGTTCAAAAGCAATTTAAAACATCAATAATAAGATAGAGTTTATACCTTCCAGAAAATAAAATTTATAACTATACATATTTATAGTTTTATTTTATCCCACACGCTCCTCTAAAGTAAATTCGAGTAATTTTGGTGCAAACTCTAAAATGTATGGAAATTTTGCGTTGAGGCTTATTGCGTCACTCTCTATTTGTAGAGAGGAGATCTCTTGGTAGAGGTCGGTCGTTCGCAAAGCTGTTCAGATATTCGTGTAGCCAGTTGCGGACGCGGCCGAACATACAGCGTGACAGACGGACCACACATTCCTCCAGACTCTCCATTTTCAGAGCTGTCGTTCCGGTTTTAGCGATCTACTGCGCCGACAATGGTGCGCAATGATAGATTCTGATGGGCCTGCAGTCTCTTCCTCGTTCGCACAAGAGCGCGTATCAGGCCGGAGTAGCGTATGTTAGCTTCGGTCTTATAATATATAAGACCGAAGACTATATAGTCTGTAAAGTTTCACTTTCGCTTTCCTAGGAAACTTGGCTGGCAGGACGGGTCGTAGGGTCACTCGCACATACCGGGAATTGCAGACGACGCTGTCGACGTGCGCGCTCATGCACAGCGACTGTCTTTCCAGTATCCAAGGCAGGTCTTACGAAACGCTCAGTGGCCAAGAGGCCTCTGAGCGTCAGCTGCGGTGATAGGTTTCTGAGGCGGCGAGTTAGTAGAGCGGTTGTCTTTCCGTCAGAGGATGGTAGCCACGGCGGCAGCAGGTTCAGCAAGCGCTGCATTTTTGCAGTGGCGATATGGGCTTTTCTGCATGACGTGTAGTAGGCGCTATTGTCCTCGAATAGTGCCAGCTCTACATCGTCCCCCATTCGCGTAAGTGTCAGGATAATGTAAGTACGTCATTGTTATAAGCCGGGTGCAGGTTCAGCGATAGACGGCTGTGGTACTCCGGCTCGTAATAAGTCTCACTGCGGACTTGGCATCCTCTACACAGACGTAGAACATCCTACTCTCTTGGAAAGACGCCATTAGCCGCATCTTAGCAGGGGGATACTGATCTGTTTCATCAGTTTTAAGAGTACTCCAGAGTGCCACAGTCTGTCGAAATTCTTCTCTATGTTGAGAAAAACGCCAACGATATGCGGCCGCGGTCATGCTCCGCTGCAAAGTAGAGTCTCTAGTCAATCTTGGTTTTATGAGCTCGCCACCTGGCAGCAACACCACCGCATTGAGCCTCAGGTCATACAGCACTTTTACCATGGTTGGGCAGTTGACGTTCTTAGTCAGCACGATGTTCAATACATCCTTACGTCTTCGATGGTCCTGTGATTGCCCTGCTTACTGTTTATCCTGCCCTGGTTGATTGGTGATTTCCTGCTCTATGTTTAATAAGGGCATAGCGTTATTCAGGAAGACGCTGTGCCCTTATTAAAGAAAGGAAAGGAAGACTCTTCCTTTATCTCTATAATCTTATGGCTATCCTGTGGAAATCTTTTCTTCCGGGCTCTGAGGGGTGAATCGTACCCCTTTCCCGAACGGCCGAGCATTAAGAGGGTATCCCAACTTTCTGTCAAGCAAAGTGTAAGTGCTTCTTGAAGGTCGGGAGACACTCCACGATAATAGTTGGGTGTCTAGCCTTTTCAGCCTCCTTACCTTTGGGCTCTTCAGCTGTCCTTAGGTTTTAGTGTAGGGGGACTGCTGCCAGTTGGGCGTAGCTGGTCAATGGTCCTTGTTCATCGTACGTCAGCAGTGCAGATTGATTTGTGTGCGTTGACAATGAACCTCCAGCAGATGGCGCTAGGGTCACGTAATATGTGTAGTCAACTTTCAGCCGTATTACTTTTCCCCTCCTTATTCATATTGGGCCGCATCCACATTGCTGTGTCGGTCCGGTGAGATGGAGGGGGTTGCTTGTGGTAGTGCTGGTGACTTCAGAGGGGGTGGTATACTCTACTCCCCGAGGGAATCTCCTCATCCTGGGGTTTTATTGGTGATCCGATGCATTGCCTCTTCCGAAGAGTGATGCATCTGTCTTTGATGAGATATGCCTCCTCGCCGACTTAACCGACCTATCAGACATGGAGGACACCAGCCGTAGGGGGCCGGGAGTTCCCTCTTATCCGGCATAACGCAACGGTGGTTGTTTGAGTGCCTTAATCTATGATACCTAACTGACTGACGTGAGAAAAGTATGTGCAGCTGATTAGTAAGCCGCGAAACTACTGGCACACTACCTACCCCATTCAGCACGAAAGGGTTAGGGGAAGTGCCGGGTAGCACTCCCGCACGCGACTTGCACTTAAAGCAAGAAACGCGCTTGAGTCATGTCTCAACGCCTCACGGAGTGAGCTCAATGCTTAGCGGAGTTCGTCGACTGACAAGATGTGTGTATCCACTGCTCGGCCACACCTTTCACCTCGGAGATCCTCGGAACACAGCCCTTCATAAAATCTACACTGGTTCGCAAAAATCGAACCTTGGAGGAGACCGGCAAGAAACGCTGGGTCTTTTATTTATTTTAATATAATGTTATTGCCATTTTATTTACATTGTGAAAAAATCAAATACAATATATTTATTTTATTTATTTATCTCCATATATACAAAAATCAAACGCGGTACGTTAGTCTCGCTAAAACTCGAAAATTTCTCGACCGATTTAGATAATTTTTTCGTGTGTATTTCAGTGGGTCCCCGGATAATTTAAAAGCTCAAATGGACCCGGTAGGTGGCGTTGTTGTCGAGATCCAGAAACCACTAGTACTTTATAAAAACCTTAATAAAAGAGATTACATAGTACTCCCAGTTAACCCAGGACGTGTAGAAATAATGTTTTTTGTAATTGTAGAAATTGAAGCAACAGTAGACTAATGTATTCTGCAAAATGTATTCTGTGACCTATCCAAAGCCTTCGATTGTGTTCACCATGAAACATTAATCAGGAAACTTCAACACTACGGTGTAAGAAATGATGCTCTTAAATTAATTATTTCATATTTAAGTGACAGAACACAAAAAGTTGTTATTAATAGTATGAGTTTTTCCGGGTCCATTGTACAAATGGGCGTGCCTCAGGGCTCAATTCTCGGCCCTTTTCTGTTTCTTGTATATATTAATGACTTACCTTACATAGTAGGGGATAACCATGATATAGTATTATTTGCTGATGATACTTCATTAATTTTCAAATTAAAACGACAGTTATTAAATTACGACGAAGTAAATAATGCTATAGCTAAGTTAGTCAATTGGTTTAATGTTAATAATTTGCATTTGAATGGAACTAAAACTAAATGTATGAAATTCTTAACTCCTAATGTTAAACATGTCAATACTAATGTAATTTTAAATGGGGAGGAACTGAGTCTTGTTGATACCACCATTTTTCTTGGAATCACACTGGATGCAAAGCTTCAATGGCTCCCCCATATATCAAAACTAGCTAGCAGACTTAGTTCTGCAGCATATGCTATAAAAAAGATTAGAACTCTTACCAGTGTTGAAACAGCTAGAATAGTTTACTTTAGTTATTTTCATAGCATTATGTCGTATGGTATTTTGCTATGGGGACACGCGACTGACACTGAAATTATATTTATTTTACAGAAGAGGGCCATTAGAGCAATATATAATTTAAAACCAAAAGAGTCACTGAGACAAAAATTTAAGGAAATTAATATATTAACTCTGGCCTCTGAATACATTTATGAAAATGTAATGTACGTACACAAAAATAAAAGTAGTTTTGCGAAAATAAGTGATATTCATTCTGTAAATACTAGGAGCAGACACAAGCTGGTAGTACCAGTTAGTTGACTCCACCGAGTCAGTAATTCATTCTTGGGGCGATGTATACGCTTTTACAACAAAATCCCAGAAAATATACAAAATTTGTCATACACAAAGTTCAAAAATGTTATTAAACTAAGTTTGTATAAAAAGGGTTATTATAATATTAAGGAATTTATAGATGATAATAACCCCTGGGAAGGGTGATCGCTACCAAGCTATTTCTAATTTGTCTTGTGTTGTTGATTGTAAACACTATTGTAAGCTATTATTAAAAAAAAAATAGTCCCGCTGGGTTTCTTGCTGGTTCTTCCCAGGACAGAGGTTACTTTTGCGAACCAGTGGTAAATTTAAAAAGTGACTTTCAATAAGTATTTTTATAATCTACATTGAATAAAAAAGTTTCTATTTCTATTTCTATTTCAAATGGCGGGATGCGGACCGCGAAGTCAAAAAGTCGTGCGTTCGAATCCGTCATTCAACTACTGTCGTGAACCACTCCTAACACAAGCATTTTAAGCTTAACAGGAGTGGTCAAAAAGAATATTAGTAATGGTAATTAATAAGATTACTAGTAATTTATTAATAAAAAAAATGGTTGCAAAAAATATAAAGAACGTTTTAGTAAATCAGAAAAAATCTTAAAAAGGTTAATAAGCACACCTTCTCAATAATTGCATCAGATACATACCTATTAAATGTGTAATAATAAATAAATACCTATTAAATGTATTTTTTAAATGTCAACTGTAATAATATAAATATAGTTAAGGGACTTTCCACCAAATAACAGGTGTTTTCTAAGAGTGAGCGTTGCGACGACGAACCGTTTACAAAGACCATTTTTCGTTCAGCGACGATGAAACCGTTTTACGTCCTGGGTTCAAACAGTCTTCGTTGCACAAACCAGTCTTCAAATTACTCGGTGCGATTTTTTATTTTACGCCTACGAAAATACAGTCGAGAACGCAATGGTTCAACTATCTACTTCACTCATCGCGTCGTCGTCCTTACCGTTCCGCGTTATATTGTAGTCTTTGGCTTCGTTTGTCAATGAAATACAGTCGCTAATGTTGGTAATGCTAAGTCTGTCCCAGTCAGTCCTAAGCCGGGAAAAATATGAAGGAGAAGTTCATTTCATCGTTAAGTAAAGTCGATCGATAAAACGAATTATTTAGTAAAACCTTACATACATTTCAAATCGTTGATAGTTGTAAGTACCATTTCACTCGACGGAAACGCAATTGTATTCCATGTTGGATAAGTTTCGTCCTTTAAGCCGTCTTCAAACCAATTGCAACGGTAACCGTTTTCTGCAACCGTTTTCGTCGTCGCGAAAACTGTTGCGTATCGTCCGTCTAAAATTCGACAACGACCCACCACTAGTGTTTTCTAGATCCAGATTACCCGATTCCACATCTTCAATATGAAGGATTTTTTACATATTTTCTTTGTAAATTATATTTTAAAACGTCTCATTGTTAGACTTTATTTTTAGAAATTTTTGATCCAGTTGTTTCTTTCAGCAAAATGTACCTAATTCCTACATCCATTGCATGTTGCCAGTCATCCATTTTCGGTGATGGTGGTGCTGTTAGTCTATACGGTTCTTGCAGCTTCATCTGACTCAGGGTTCGCGACCTGAAGCAGTTGTTGCCAGTGTGACCTATAGTGAAAAGAGAGAGAAAGTCATGAGATCTTTATCCACTAATGAGTGCTGACTTTACAACTTAGAATGTAGAGAGGGCTATACCACAGATTAAATAATAATGTTACAACTTACTCTCTTTTTTATACGTGGTAGGGCCACTTTACAGCTATATACGAATGGGTCAGCTCGACCGGGGAGAGACCACGCTCTCACAGAATACCAGCGTAAAATAGCAGCTTAATGATGCTGTGTTTCGTATGGTGAGTGTAGAGAATCGGAGACCCACTTTACTGGAATCGACGCATTCCATCTTAGTCCTCAGGGTCCTCAGTCGGTGATACCTGTGTACCGCAGGTACCGCAGCGGCGTTGATTTTCAGCGGAACCCTTATCTCTGCTAACTTTCCATTTAAAAAAATGAATCAACCATCACTCAAGGTATACATTTTTAAGTATAACCATAAAGGTCAAAGATGAGTTTGATTTATTTAATGGTTTTAGGTCGATTTGAAATCTCTTGTTTTTTATAATTATAACATGTTTTCTATTTCATTTTATGTTAGTGCTGTTAATTTAATAAAATAATTTAATAATTAATCAGACTTAGTCAAAATCTTGGCAGCATTCCTATTTCGCTTTGGAGTCTGTCAGAGTAGATGAGACTCTACCTGGGTATTTCTGTCGCTAAATAGCATTGATCGCACTGATGTGTTCCAGTCTGAACGTCATAGAGACAGTTGTTTAGTTAAAGAACTAGATGCTGTGATCTTATTTTTCAGAGGCGAAATCACATCTGTAGCCTTATTTGATCGAAGTTACCTGCAGGTGTATAGGGACTGCAGTGGACACTTCCCATAAAACCTGAGTTTCGCTAACCTTCATCAAGTTGTGTTAAGCATGGCGACACCTATCGGTTTCACAAGTGGACACCAAAGCGCAGTTGTTCTACAACCATTCCGGTAAACTCGGTCAAGCACGCGTTAAGAAAATGAGCGCGTATGTATTATCTTTACGGTTGTAGTTAAAACTTAATTTTTTTATAGAATAAGGGTTACAAACGAGCACACAGTCCACCTGATGGTAAGGGGATGATCTACATCTATCCTCAATTAAGAATCAAAATGCAGATGCGTTGTTACCAATGAGGACTAAGATAGAATGCTTTGTTTCCAGTAAAATGGGGTCCCCGACCTCTACAATCACAATACGAAGCACAGCAATATTAGGCTGCTGTTTCACGCTGGTATTCCGTGAGAGCGTGTTCCTTCCCCGGTCGAGCCGACCCATTCGTGCTACATCCATAGTATAACCGCAGCGTGGCTCTACCTCGTATAAAAATATTTATTTCAGTTATGTATTTATTTTTATTGTTATTCATTAATGATAGTTTAACAAAAGTCCAGTACTTTCATTGCTGCTTGTATACGCTTCCCCCATAGATATCCTCATATTTATCTTAGTTGCTATACCGGCAGGATTGCTGGCAACTGTAGTTTATACCTTGAGTTGTTGTCAGGAAGATTCTGCTGGTCATCCCCTGTTTTATTTTCATTTGTCTTCTCTTATGAAATCCACGGAGCGATGATACGATGATATGGGAATGATAGTGAACACTCTTCAGCACTCAGTTACTTGATTCTAAAGAGTTAGTAATACAGTGTCAAATTAGTTAAAGAGCCAGTATTCCTAGGAAAATGTATACGCTTTTAGTTCCAGGAAATATGCAGGCCAGGAGGTATTTTTTATAGTATACAGATGGCAAACGGGCACACATTCCATCTGATGGTAAGTGGTTGCTGTGGCACTGGTGATGCTCTTTACACCGGCCGGAGTACCGGGACAAACTTGTGTCTGAAGTCGAGTCTTTGCTGAACAGTGTCTCGGATTGGGGGTGACTAAATCTAATCCAGTTTAACCCTCAGAAGACACAAGTTTGCGCGTTAACCGCTAAAAAGAACCCCTTTGTCGTATCTCCTCAGTTTCAAGGCACTCCCCTTGTTGCCTCAGCCAGTAACGGAATCATCGGCGTCCACATATCGAGTGACGTGTAGTTTCGTGGTCACTTGGAAGAGAAGGTCAAATTGGCATCTAAAAAGCTTGACGTGCTCAGCAGAACGGGACAGTATTTCATGCCGGTACACCGCCTGCAACTTTACAAGGCGCGGGTTCGGCCGCACATGGAATACTGTTTCCATCTCTGGGCTAGAGCTCTCCAGAGCCAGCTCCTTCCACTTGACCGCATCCAGCGCAGAGCGGTTCAAATCGTCGACGCCAGAGTGCTTTCCGATTGATTCACTGGCGCTGCGAAGAGATGTTGCATCTCTTTGCGTATTTTATCGCATCTACCACGGGCAGTGCTCTGAGGAATTGTTCGGATTAATCCCATCTACTAAATTACATGAACGCACTACGTGGCAAACCTCCCGATACCATCCACACCATCTGGATGCATGGCGGTCCACCACTATACGTTTCACAAGGAGTTTTCTTCCGCATACGATCTCTCTGTGGAATAGTTTACCATCGGCGATTTTTCCGGATCGATACGACCTGGGAACCTTCAAGAATAGAGATTTTCTAAAAGACCGGCAACGTACCTGCAATTCCCCTGGTGCTGCGGTTGTTCGTGGGCTGCGTCAGGTGAACCGTATGCTCGTTTGCCCCCCCCCCCTTCTATAAAAAAAATGCGTTGTCACCCGTGAGGACTAAGATGGAATGCCACGTTTCTAATAACAAGGATCTCCGGTTCTCTATACTCACGAAACGAAACACAGCAGCGTTAAGCTGCTATTTGACGCTGGTATTCTGTGAGAGCGTGGTCCTTCCTCGGTCGAGCGGACGAGTACGGCTCTACCACGTAGAAAAAGTGATCGCTACCATGTTGTTTCTCAATCTCTATTGTAATCACAAAATCTCTCAATCTATATTGTAATTTTTTTAAAGTCCCGCTCGGTTCTTCCCAGGACAGAGGTTTCCCGAAGCAGTGCTAAAGCTTAGATAACTTGACAATACTGAGTATTTTTGTAATCTATACTAAATAAAAATTATACTAAGTATTCTATTTTATTCTATTACGCTGCTACTTCTTCGCGATGAGGACGATAGTGATCGATAAGACGATAAAGAGTTTTTACCCAAAGTATAAAATAATTTATGTCATCTATATGTGGTAGGCAGCTATATTATGATTGTAGCACGAATGGGTCGGCTCGACCGGCCAAGGACCACGCTCTCACAGAATACCAGCGTAAAATGGCAGCTAAATACTGCTAGGTTTCGTATGGTGAGTGTAGAGATCCGGAGACCCATTTTCATTGGAAACGAGGCATTTCATCTGAGTGCTCAAGGGTGACAACACATCTGCGTTTTGATTCTTAATCGAGGATAAATGTAGATGTCTATGAGCCACAGCATCCACTTACCATCAGGTGGGCTGTGTGCTCGTTTGCCACCAATATTCTATAAAAAAATACATATGACACAAAAAAGTGGGGCGGCACGTGGTAGATTAAGAGGTGAATAAATAATTATGCACTGGTTTTTAGTCTATCATGCAGTTATGAACGGCTCTGAGCTATATTCACAATCTCAAGTCTCTAGGTCAACAGGAAGTAAGCTTAAATTCGGTTACAACATTTTTTTTGAAAAGACAGACGAGACAGCGGATTAATAAAAACGTGTTAAAATAGGTTCGACCCGTGAGATCTACACTATAAACCTTCCCGTAGGAAATGACAAAAAGGATAGGAAACCTGGAATATGAAAAAGGAAAATAAAATACCTAACGTTAACTTTTTATTTAATACTAACATTTAACATTTAATATATCCGTGTTAAATAACTTTTTCATTAATCTTATCTCTATCCTATCCGATATCATTCAAAACAGGCATTGGAATAATAAGAAAAATCTATTATTAAAAATAATTCATGATAACTTCAAATCTTTGTTTATATATTTAAATTTACAGTCAGGTATATTTTCTCTGGATCATTGGTTCCAGAGTCCGAAGCCCTAAATATCAATGCCATGTATTGAACTTGAAAAACGAATTATCTGAGGATATTTACAGATGGTTCGAAAGATAATTTCGGAAACGAGGCTTCATTTTACGACATACTAAATGGTATGGCGATAAAGTTAAAAATCAATATTAACATTTTTCTACTATGGAAGTTGAACTTGTGGCAATTTATGATGCTTTATCCTACATATTGCATACACTTACAAGCGTAGGAGTGCGTTTAAACACCTTGCTCGGTGTACTTCGGTTTTTCGAGGCTTACCAGTAAAATATGCCATTTTAAAGTTTCTATTTAAGTTACAGACTGATTTCAGGACAGTATATTTACAGTACATGCCTTCACACATTGTCTTAGACTTCGAATGCTCACGCATTTTATGGGAAATGACGAGACTCAGAGTCGTAGTTAATCGAGAGAGAGTAGTTAATCGAGAATAGATATCGAAACCTTAAACTCTTTATAACAGCAGACTTTAGGTCCCTATATTACAAAATATTATCAATTCATTTAAATAAATATAAGGTAACTAAACCTTAGTCTGCTTACAAACTTTAACATATATTAATTACTTCTAGCCACAACTAATTGCGGTAATTATGGACCTGTTTTATACACTGGTTACAGCTATTTAATAAGCACAGACAGCTGTCTAACTAAAATACCAAGATTGATTGTGAGTTCAGGGTTTACACACGTACGAGACGGTTTCCAATCCAATAATTTGTCTATTATATTTTCACATATGTGCTTTAGTTTAGAAATTGAAAGAAACAAAGAAACGATCGTTGATCAGCATACCATTTTTTTATAGAATAAAGGGGACAAACGCTTTACATATCAAAATAGAGATGCGTTGGCATCCCTGAGGATTACGATAGAATGCCTTGATATCGGATAAGACCCTTTATCCAAACGTTTGTGCTGACCCGGTTCTCTACACTCGTCATACAATACACAGCAGCATTAAGCTGCTCGTTTACGCTGGTGTATTGCAAGAGCGTGGTCCTTCCCCGGTCGAACCGGCGCATTAGTGCTACAACCATAACATAGTCGCATTATGGCTTTACCACATAAATAATAAAGTAGAGCCACGCTCCTGTGCAGTGTAGTGGTGGCGCTAGAAAATCCACTACACTATATCGTGCCGTAGGAGTCTTAAGAGCTGATAAAAATGGAATAGAATAGAATTTAGAATTATTATACGTGGTAGAGCCACGTTGCAGCTATATTAGGGTTGTAGCACGAATGGGTCGCCTCGACTGGGGAAGGACAACGCTCTCACACAATACCAGCGTAAAATAGCAGCTTAATACTGTTGTATTTCGTATGGTGAGAGTAGAGATCCGGAGACCATTTTTTACTGAAAACGAGGCATTCCAGCTTAGTTCTCGTGGGTGACAACGCATGTGCATTTTTAATCTTAATTTAGGATAAATGTAGATGTCTATGGGCCATGGCATCCACATAGCATCAGGTGGACTGTGTGCTCGTTTGTCATCCTTATTCTATAAAAAAGAATATTGTTTTGTTTGTTTATTTGGGCTGAATTAAGTGTTCACCATGAGAATTATGCTGATTTATAGTCTGTGAAGAATAACTCTCTGATAATAACATATATTATATATCTCGGAAATGTTATGTGCAAAAGCAATAAGAAACATCAATAATAATAATACATACATACATAAACACTCACGCCTGTCACAAAGAGGGGTAGGCAGAGACTACAGACTTCCATTTGGCACGATCCTGACACACCTCTATCGCTTCCTCCACATTCATATACCTACGCATACATGCTCTTCGGTTAAGGGTGCTCCTAATTTGGCCCATTTTCAATATATCGCCAATTTGGTCGATAAACTTCCCCTTCCCGACTCTTCCATTCACTTCTGCAACATAAATTTGCTTTGTCACTCTTTCCTCATTCGTTCTTTCTACATGACCAAGTAATAATATTTATATAACAATCTGTCTTCCAGAAAATATAATTACATAACTGTACCTATTTATAGTTTTATTTTATCCCACATGCTTCTCTAAAGTTGAATATAAAGAACTGTTATAGTAAATTATTTTTTTTTAATTTTACCACTGGTCCAGATAAAAACGCTCTGTTATAGAAAGTACCAGTTAAAAGCTCAGTTGAACTTTTTTTAAATTAATTAATGATAAAATAATTAATGAAGGAAATGAAACAGGAGATGCGCAGCGGCATTTTTCTGATGACAACTCAAAATAACAAAAAAAAACTTCACTTGCCTTCACCTAACCTATCCTTTAACCATGGCATAATACTACACTCTAATGAGGATTTTTATGAGGATATCTATGGGGAGTATAAAAAGTTGTTGGTAGGCGGTAAACTATGGTGAAACCCTGCAGGCTGTGGAGTAATATTATGAGTTTGAGGTAGAGCTCTTAGCACCGTCTGACGTAGAGAAGGAATTAGTTTTCCGGCATCAACCACTACCAAAGGAAAAGTCTGTGGTAAAAAAGTTAAAAGTCATAAAAATTACCTAAATTAAATCAATCGCTAGCTGGAACAAACACATATTTTCGACTTGAGTGATTAAAAAGGTCATATATTAAATACAAAATATTATTACGATACCCATTCGTAAATATCCAATAAGTTAAATTTTCTAATCTTGGTAAAATCTGGATGGAGTTAATGTTATGTTTTTCGCTATAATAACGTTAACCGATTATTTCAGATGGCCAGTTAGTTATAAATTGCGCGGTGCTAATTAATTAACTTTTGAATTGGTCGCTTTATAGTTTCGTTTCTCTGTTCAAGTTACCTATTACCTTGCACTAACTGGAAGTGGCCATTCCACTCTCAGTTCAGTAGGCGTTTGGCTTGGCTTTCGAACGGTACTTGCCGATGTGAGGGAAAGGAGCTGTCAAAATCTTACCGCCATTTCTCGGGCGGGCAGTTTGACGTTTGCGAAACATTACATATGTTTATTGTGTGCATTAGTGCTAGTAATTTAGCAATTTCCTGTGACGTTATACGATATTAACGTCTTCTTATAAGCTGGATTAATTATTTTAGCTTTATAGAAGAGCTAGATTAAAATATTTACACTTAGTTCGGTATGAACGTGAGATAGTGTTTTTAGTGAAAGTGAGGACGAATTTTGGATCTTTTTGCAAAATGAAGCCCGCTCTGAGTGTTTGGGGTGGACTTGTTATTGCTGTAGCAGTTTTTATTGGTAAGTTTAGTTATAACTATCTATAACTATCTAAAATATTATAAATCGGTTGATATATGAAAATATATTTGTGTAAAATTTTTAGTTAATCAAGGCTGATCTCTTAATTATGAAGATTCATGCACCAAACTTGCGTTATTTTCTTATCTAGAATCAATATAAATTGAATCTAGCCAAAGAAGACAAACCACTAGACAAAACGCTATACTAGACAAAAAGAATTTTACATTAAACTTCAAAGGGCTCTCCTTAAACTATTACCTACCAGTGATTAGATTTCCTATAGCATATTCTAAAGTTATACTTGCTTCAAGTTTTGTTGTGAAGTTATGTGCATAATGAAACTAATACGAAATTCTGAAAGATAAATATTTAATAAATCGTTACAACCGTTGAGCATGTGAAAGCGCGTTATTTTTGAGAGTTTCTTGGGCTATACTAATGTTTCACGCGTTTCTATTCATCATCGTATATTGGTTTTGGAATTAACATTTGTATTATTTTACTATAACACCATCATCATCATCATCATATTATACGTGGTAAAGCCATGCTGTAGTTATGTTAATAGTAGTATAGTTGCAGCACGAATGGGTCGGCTCGATCGGGGAAGGACTACGCTCTCACAGAATACCAGTGTAAAATAGTAGCTTAATGCTGCTGTGTTTCGTATGGTGAGTGTAGAGAACCGGAGGCCCTTTTTACTGGAAACGAGACATTCCATATTAGCCCTCAAGTGTGACAACAATCTGAATTTTGATTGGTTATCGAGGATAGATGTAGATGTCTATGGGCCACAGGTACTACTTACTATCAGG
This sequence comes from Parnassius smintheus behrii, assembly GCA_036936625.1. Classification (NCBI taxonomy): domain Eukaryota; kingdom Metazoa; phylum Arthropoda; class Insecta; order Lepidoptera; family Papilionidae; genus Parnassius; species Parnassius smintheus. The sequence continues at coordinate 39,208,520 of JAUPFT010000023.1, read as the reverse complement.
TGGACTGTGCTCGTTTGTCACTCTATCCTATAAAAAAATCATCATCACTAAAACCTATTGTAGTCCGCTGCTGAGCATAGGCCTCCCCTATTGACTCATAGGGGGGATATTTCCCATAGTTGCACCACTTGGTGAACGGATCGGAATCCACCATTTTGTTTTCTTGTTTTTAGAAAGATGCTGCTACCTCCTGTTTTGTTTCCTGTCGCATCTTATGACACCTACGGGATGATATAGGGTAGTGGATATTCTTTAAACACTACTATACGGTTAGCTAATAGCTATATTATACCAACATTAAACTAAATTTTTCATTTTCGTCGATAAAATTTAAAAGGGCGCGGTCGTTGACCTTCGCGTGTTTCATATACATTTAAAACATAGCCTGTGGATATGTTGTTGAGTAAGTTGAAATTTTATCTTAATACTTAATAAAACTACAGTTGGTTAGTTCACACTTGACAAACTCATTGATAAATAACTACGACATATTAATTTGAATTTGTCACTTACTTTTGGAAGTGTCTTAAAACTTGGTCAGTATTAATTAAATAAAATCTAAACTCAGAGGTGGATTAAATGTTGACAGCGCCCTAGACTAGCAGTTCATCATATAATATAAATTATGTCATACATTATAATTATATAAATTGTTAAGCAAATACACAATATTATAATTTATAATTTTTCTCTCTTATTTTTTATCATTCCTCGATTTAACAAATTTTTCGTGATCCCCTTAAATTGTCCATTAGATTCAATATAAAATATACCTTTACATCGCAAACGTTTCTTGCAAACAACCTCTTTATAATGAATTTACAACTATAAAAAGTGTAAACACCTCTAGTTAACGAATTTTGTCAATCAAAAACCTTTATATACAGTTTATTAGTAGAAGTTGTGAATAAAACTATTTTTTACCTCTAATAATACACAAATACACTCGAAAATTGTATTTATATGTATAGATTATTCAAAAATAAACATGTCGTTTACATTTTTTAAACATGCTATTCTCATACAATTTTTATAAAATCATTTCGTCGACTAAAGCATCTCAATACAATAAATATAACATAACATAAACACTCACGCCTGTCACCCAGAGGGATAGGCAGAGACTACAGACTTCCATTTGGCATGATCCTGACACAACTTCCTCGCCTCCTTCAAATCCATGTACCTACGATACATGCTCGTCGGTTAAGGGTACTGCTAATTTGGCCAGTTTTCAATAAATCGCTAATTTTGTCGATAAATTTTCGCCTAGGACGTCTCTTTACGACTCTGCCATACACCTCTGTAACATAAATTTTCATTGTCACTCTTTCCTCATTCATTCTTTCCACATGAACAAACTACCGAAACATTCCTCTTAATAAAATTCTTAATCCTTGTCACAACATCATCTTGCAACAACTTGCAACTACAATAAATATATTAAGATATTAATCCTTTTTTGTAGATTTTAACAGCCGTCAATGCTGATTACATCTTGTACGATTGATATTTATTTGGCACTTACGATGAAATGGCAGCTTGATGCTGTTGTGTTTCGTATGTTGAGTGTAGAGAACCAGAGAGCCTTTTTACAGGAAACAAGGCATTCTATTTTAGTTCTTAGGGTTGACAAAACATCTGCATTTTTATTCTTAACCGAGGATAGATAATATAGATATCTGTGGGCCACAACATCCACTTACCATCAGGTAGACTGTGTGCTCGGTTGTCACCCTTATTCTATAAAAACAAAAAAATATTAATTATTGCACGACATTGTACAGTTCATTATCCAGATAATTTGTTAGTAGAAATATAACTATAACACAGTTCTGGCATCACTAACATTAACAACCTCATTACTACTTTTTTGGCAATCGATCGTAATGATTTCTTTGAAATGTATAATCTTTCTTTTAACATCAGTCCTTTATTAAGTAAATCATTATGATTAACTTAATAAAGGACTGATGTTAAAAGAAAGATTGTGTAATCTTGGGAATTCTATACTTGTAAGCAATTCTAATAAGTAATAAGTACATGTAATTGGTTTATACGTATATACAGGGTTATTTTTCAATAACCAGCCCAATTTGCAGAGAAGGTTCAGAATAAGTAATATAGGCAAATGGTGTAAAAATTAATTAAGAACGTTATATTTTCTCAAATTTTTTTAAATTATTCTCAAAAATTTTGGCATTTACATCTTATTAAATCAAAATACATGGTAATCCATTATTTTAATTGATTTTATTGCACACGTACACATTCGTAAGGGACCAGAAGAGGTCTGGCGCAGGACCAACGATTTGATGTCCTTTCGAGGCACGATCGTGAAACACCGTCATATTTCTGACTCTGGACTTTTACTCAAAATTTCTTGACAGTTAAACCAAATAATTGATTTTACCCCTCCAAGGATTCGAACTTAGGACTACGTGATCTACAGTTGCGCTTACAACTACTAGAGCAGGCAGGCAGCTCTGAGCTACTCGTACTACAGCTCATATTCGAATACCACTATGAGATCTGTGCACAGCAATTAGCCAGGCAGTACGAAATTTCCATTAATTGTCGCCGAAGAGATTTTATTTGAAATCACTTTCTGCATTGAAATTTGATATACTTAATAGTATATTAACATTTTTTTTTAATTTTTCTTCATTCACCATAACTTGTATTATGAAATATAACAAACGAGCACACAGTTCATCTGAGGATTGGTGGGTGCTGTGGCCCATAGACATTTACATTTCTCTTCGATTGAAGTTCAAAATAGAAATGCTTTTTCACTCATGAGCACTAAAATGGAATGCCTCGCTTTAAAGTAAAGTTCTCGTAAATAGGGTATCCGGTTCTCTACAATCACCATAAGAAACACCTGTCCAACAATGTAAAGCGTGGTCCAACCCCGGTAGAACCGAACCAGATTATTTGTAAAGAAAAAAATGATATTGTGTATGATAATTTGGTAAGTAATAAACGAACTGAAATTAAAACATACGAGTGCATACGTCAGACTAGTAAGGTTATGACTGTTGTTAAAACATAATACTTGTATATTAGGTTAATGTAATTGCAAATTTTACGCTGGTAGCATTTTAAACGTTATAACGAGTTGTATAGAAGCTGACAATTTGAGAAAATAAATGGAATTCAGTCCGTAGTCCTTGATAGCTGTAAAGCTGAGAGCAGCGAGGCGATCCGCTCTACACTAATGATGGAAGGACGATGAACAGAAGTGGAATGTTTTAGGCTATAAATTTCAGACGGCTCCGTGGCGTAGATGCTTATCTTTGAGTTGCGGTGCTGAGGGCCGTGGGTTCAAATTAGTCACGGAACAAGTATTTCTATAGCTTACAAATAATTGTTCCGGGTTGGACGTCCTTGCGGATTTTATGTATGTCTGCCTTCACGATACACAAGACAATCCGAGGGTGAGGGTAAGGTTTCTTTAAAAGTTAAAGTTACAGCCTATATACGTCGCAATGCTGGGCACAGGCCTTTAGGGCAAGGATTCTTTAGCAGCGCGGCGGTCATATTGTCTACCCCAATGCATTTTAGCGAATTTCACGTGTCTTCGATATATTTTTTTCTTATTTCTCAGTCATACAGATTTTCTCACAATATTCTCCTTTAGCGCCGGTAAATGTGGTATTGTGGTGTAGTGGTGGTGATAAGATTTTTTAAAAAAATATGTATAATAAAAATATATATAAATGCACAGGATGATGTTGTAACGAGGATTAAAAAAGGAATCACAGGTGGTTTGGTCATGTAGAAAGAATGAATGAGGAAAGAGTGACAAAGCAAATTTATGTCGCAGAAGTGAACGGCAGAGTTGGTAAGGAACGTCCTAGGCGAAAGTTTGGCAACCAAAATGCACCAAATTAAGAGTAGGTATGCATGCGTAGGTATATGGATGTGAAGGACTCGAGAAAGGTATGTCAGGATCGTGCCAAATGGAAGTTTGTAGTCTCTGCCTACCCGTCTGGGTGACTGACGTGAGTGTTTATGTATGTTTGTGATATGAATATTATGAATATATAATAAATAAAAACTTTGTCTTTACATGCTGTCTGCTACATCCAATAATCTGCTACAACAAATAAAAGTTTGAATGGCGCAAAAATATCCGCTACCTACCCCATATCTTCCCACGACCTGCCAATCGTGGCAACTATGGCATCCATCTTCTCTGCCAAAATTATGATATTTATCTAATTTCAATAGCCTTGTGAACCGTCCTTGGTAGGAATCGGTGTTCTTATTGGTTGGTTAAGTATTGGTTGGTATGTTTCTTTTTCCTATATACAGACTAGTGATGTGTATCCGTATCCGTGGATCTTGAAACCAAATATCCGTATTCGTATCCGTATCCGCGGATATACCTTTTTAATGATCCGGCACTTCACTAATACATACCAATACAATCTGATATTTAATGGTGAATCTCACCACCATCGATTATAACTACAAATGGATCACACGGAACACCAGCGTGAAAGAGCAGCATAATGTTACTATGTTTTGTATGGTGAGTGTAGCGAACCGGATACCTTTTTAACCGACTTCAAAAAACCTGTGTGTGTTACCTCAGAACTTTTTTCTAGGTGAACCGATGTTGATGATTCTTTATTTGAAAGCTGATGCTTCTCATGCAGTCTCATATAAATTTGATCAAGATCTTACCAGTAGTTTTTGAGTTATCCTTAATAATGCGTATTTAATTAACTTCGACTACATTGATGTCCTTATTTTATTTATATTGAAGTCGGTTGCACGTAATTTTAATTTTACCACTAGTTATTGTTAATAAAATATTTCAGCTCAGTCGTTAGGGGTGACATCGCATTTGCATTTTGCTTTTTAATCAAGGACAGATTTTATGGCCTACAACATCGATTTGCCATCAGGTCGACCGTGTGTTTTCACCCTTATTTCTAGAAAAAAATCTTTACTCTATTCTTACTTACGTACTTACTAAAAAATCTATTGCAACGTCGCCTGCCACCAACATAACGGTGACGAAGATTGCGCGTACAATAACCGCTATGCGATTTAACGCTGAGTTAACCAAGCGACATGTCGAAACTAATACAAGTTTAAACCATTATAGAACAATGGACAAACAATTTTAAACACGCATATTTTTCTAACAATAATTCAATGCTTCGTAAGTGACCTTTGTGCAATGGAATCAAAGGAAGTTCAGAGTTTTAGACCACCTTTTTCCAGGTGCTATGCTAATTGCTAAAAGCAATTTTAAGGTCACAGCTCATTAGAGCCACCCGGCACCCAACACTCACCGCCTCGTCGCCAGGCGTCCACTCGTAGTCGACAGGTGGACCACGGGTGGGCGCCGCATTGTCACCAGTGAACCTTGCATGGTCATCGAGTGGACCCTTAAATCATACAGTATATTATACTTCCGAACTTCTTCTATAAGTTTTTCTTCGTTCTTTTTAAAAACAAACAACAATGCGTCCGATACATTCGAAAGAAGGCTCGAAATGAAGGGTTCACTCGCGTGAACCGCGCGTTGGCAGCTCGCGCTTCACGCGAGGCAAGCATGCCAACAGCGAGCTATCATCGAGTGGTTCACTCGCTGTCCGCGCGTGGACACCTCGCGAGGTAGGCGATCCGGTGATGGTACGGAGTTGATGTAGTGAGCGTAGGCCCATACGAATCCATACGAACCGCTAGGCTAGGCGGTGAGGGTCGGGTGCCGGGTGGCTCTAATGAGCTGTGTAACCTTTATTGCTGAAAACACTGTGTAATCTGCCTGTTTGAGGAATAAAAAATATTTTTAATGTATGTGAAGTCCTAGAGCGGCAAACTAATTCTACCATATTCTCAGAAATGAAGGGAGACCTGGCCTCGAAGTGTGACCTATATTATAAACCATAACTTTATATTTTTTTTTTGCGCGAAGTGTTACGTTGCTTACATTATTGCCTTCCAGGCCACTTTTATTTATTTTTTAAAATACAATACTTCGCGGATTCGAGGATTTTTCTGTATCGTGGAGCCAATTATATTTAAATTGCAAAAGGACAAACATCCAGATTCGGAATAGTTACTTCTAGTCGATACTAATACTTGGCGGCACTCAGTACAGCAACTTATTGCTTGGACATTGCGTCACGGAGTCGTAGCTCTAACTAACGTCTAACTCTAGTCCCTTTTGATCACGAAGCTATATCCTGGTATAAACAAGTAGTAAAATTAAAAATTTTGCACAACCGACTTCAATATAAGTAAAATGAGGACATCATCAACGTTATCGAAGTAAATTAAATTTGCATTATTAAGGATTTTTTACCTATTAGGTACCATGCTGCAGCTATATTAACCGTTGCAGTATGAATTTGTCGGCTCGACCGGGGAAGGACTACGCTCTCACAGAATACCAGCGTAAAATATTGATTCAATGCTGTTGCGTTTCTTACGGTGAGTGTAGAGAACCGGAAACCCCTTTTACTGGTAACGAGACATTTCATCTTTGCCCTCAGGGGTGGCAACGCATCTGCATTTTGGTTCTTAATCAAGGAAAGATGTATAAGTTTGTGGGTCGCGGCATCCAGTTACCATCAGGTGGACATAGAATCATCAAAATCGGTTCACCTAGAAAAAAGTTCTGAGGTAACACACAAAAAAAATACAGAAGAACTTTTCAACCGATTTCAAAAGCCTCCTTCTTTTGAAGTCGGTTGAAAAGTTCTGATGTGTAAAAGGGATGTCATGTTTTATCCAACGTAAGCCGTTTCACGTGTTGCTCTCTGCTTAACAACGATTTAAGTACTGACGATTGGATTAATAGAGTTATGTCACTGGTACAAGGATGAAATACATGTCTGCCGTCGCAGTCCACCAACGAGCATCCATAATGGGCTTGCCAAGGCCACGCGAAACGACCACGTTGGCTAGCCGTATAGCTTGGACCAGCTATGGAGGTTCATCGGTTCACCGTGGGAGGCATGTCCACATTGACTAAACAAAAAAGGGATCATATGTGTTGTTACTGAAGACTACATGATATAACCCGCGTCGTAGCTAAGAATCAATTTTTTTTTAATTTTCAAGGTTACCGTATAGTGGGTAAGTAAGGGGTAAGGGAATATAGAAACAGAAACAGAAACCTTTTTATTCAATATAGATTATAAATAATACTTATTGAAAGTCAGTTTTCTTAATTTGCCACTGGTTCGGATAAAAACCTCTGTCCTGGGAAGAATCCGCAAGAAAACCAGCGGGACTATTTTTTAAATAACAGCTTACAATCATGTATGTTACAATTAACATTTTACAATTTACAATTAACACAAAACAAATTAGAAATAGCTTGGTAGTGATCACCCTTCCCAGGAGTTATTATCATCCATAAATTACTTAATATTATAATAACCCTTTTATACAAACTTAGTATAATAAAGTTTTTAAACTTTGTGCAGTCCAAATGGGACAATCTATGGGGCGGCCTACGTACAGAAATGGACTTATGATTAGCTCTAATGAATGAATTAATTAATGAATGAATGACCTAAAACTACGTTGTCGTCCTTTCTCAATCCAAGCCACGCTCATCATTAGTATATAGGTTTTAGGTTTAGCTATAGGTTTCTCTGTCTACAGAGGTGACTGACGTCCTGATGTCAATGTTAACTTTAGTTATCTGTTCTGTATAGTTCTGAACTAACAACGAAACATCGGGAATTAAAAATCATTTAAAATTAAACGCGATAAAATTAATAGAATTAGTTTTAATCAATGTATAGTGTTCGCGTAAATATTAGAAATCATTAAATACAAAAATATATAAAAAATACACACTTTTATAAGGGCTTTGTACTTCGAAGGCATTCTAAAAACGTCATTACTCGGAATGACTTGTAGCAAAACCAAAAAGCTGATTTTCAGTAATGAGTAAAAAAACCCAGGAGATAGCTCGGAGAGTAAATAAAGTAGTGAAATTTTAAATTAAAAAAGTTTTGCATTCTTTACTCGGAGCTGTATCCAACGTTTAGCAGAAAAAAAAGAACTATGAATAATTTTAGGCGGAATGTTGTATATTAATACTAAGGCAACCAAAGTCCTAGTAACACAATAGTATCATTGATGCAATTTTAACTTAATCGTTTGCTTCGAAATTGCTGTCTTATGCCAATGGAATTATTGTAAACGAATAATTGTATATGTCCATATAAGTGTTAATTAGTTATGGCCTGATTTCACTGTACGTAGGTCAAAGTTCGCGCTGCGATATTTGAAGTTTCCGCTTATTTCATATTGCAATGGCAGCGCAGCACTTTCAAGGAGGGTCACCATTACGTGTAAGGTTAGGCATGACTTGTGTACAGTTATATAATTTTGAGTAGGTAATAATATTTTACCCATACTTTCAATAGTGTTAGTGATATTTTTATTTTTGTCATATGAAATAAAAGAAATAATAATATTAATGCTATAATTAAAAACTAACTAATTAATCTGCGCATAATTGTTTTACGTAATTTCGACAAATAGCCACTTTGATCAATTCTAAAATCTTTTGCTTGACCCCCACGAGACAGGCCATGCCTAGTGTGGGAGTCACAGAACTTATTGTATTTTGGCTACGTGTTTTCTGGTTAATAAATAAATTTATTATATATATATATATATGTATATATATATATATATATATATATATATATACTTATATACATATAAATAATTAAGTACATAATAGTCATCTAATTTATAATATCAAAAAGCTATTCAGTAATATCACATACTTCTTATATTTTTCTACCGCCGTTATATTTTTGGGTAATATATTATATATACTTTTACCGCCATGGAATATAGTCCAGAACTGTATAGAGATAAAGTGGTTTTAGGAAATATTAATTTATTTATCTTCCTAAGTTGTATGTCTATGAATATTATTATCATCAGCTTTTAAAGATCATCAGAAAACGGTCCTGGGTTCATATCCCAATCGGTGTCAAATTTATGCACAATAAATTGCAGGTCTGCATTATACGAGACCTAGTTGTCCAGCAGATGGTAAGTGGCTTCTGTAGCCTCACACTTGCATCCAACTTACACTTGCAACCAACTTACACTTGCAACCAACTTACATTTACAACCAACTTACACTTGCAACCAACTTACACTTGCATCATCATCATTAAAGCTCTTCACAAGTCTACTGATGAACATAGGCCTCCTCCAAGAAATGCCACAAAACACGGTCCTGAGCCACCTGCTCCATCGACTTCGTGCATGTCTTACCAGGTCTCACTCCATCTAGTGGGGTCGCCCTACACTACGTTTACCGCCTACTACTGCCATTCAAGAACCCTTTTTCCCATATATAATCATATCATATGAAATATAATAAGAACATTGGTAGTGATGCAACCCTTTGCCTCCTCATCATTCTGTGGGTGTCGTCAGAGGCGACATGAGACAATGTAACAGGAGATGGGTTTGAAGGTTAGGGGATGGGTATTTCTAATAACAACTCAAAATAATGAGTTCATGGTCACGGGGGGGGGGGGACTGAAATGTTTGACGTTCCAATGTAATAGTTACCAGCTACCTTCAGTTTTTGAATATTAATTTCGGTCCGATATACGCAGAACGAGCTTACAGTATCTTGGAGTCATGCAGTGGTATGCTTGGGTTTGGATTTAATTTTGTTAATTTTAGGATCCCAAGCAGATGGCAGCACCCATCCAACTTCTCTAAAGCAAATAGGATGTTTTTCAATTTCAATAGTCTCGCGTATCATCGGTAGGAATCGGTGTTCTTTTGCGAGTATTTGTGGTTTATCAAATCTGACGTAATGGTGGGCACGATCTTGATCATGTTCAAAGACTGCTGACTTCCCGGAGTGTCCGTGCTTCACGTCAGATGTACGTTCTTCCAGGCGGGTTTTATAGATCTTTTTGGTTATATGTAAGTGATACCACATTTACAACCAGCTTGTACACTCCTGCATCTTGTAGAGGGATGGTAAAAATTGACTTATTTTCTTCGGCGCCTTGTAGTATGTTTTAGTGGAAACTCGCTTCAAGATGTAGCCAACCTTGTCTGTGACTCCTCTGAGATATGGTAGTACAGCAGGCACATGTTCGACTTTGGCCAACTTCATTCGGTCTCTGTGACGTAGGCGCGGGACCCGATGCTTGTTGTCTTGCAATACTTGCTTGACGTGCTGAAGATCGGCGGCCAAATGTTTTCTGTCACAGTCCACTTGTGCTCTCTGAAACAAAGATTTACCCACGGTAGCTAACTGTGATGAATGATAGTGAGATTCACCATTTAAATATCGGTTGGTATGGGCCTTTTTCCTACACACGGTGCGACCAATAGTGCTATCAGGATTTCGGATGACTAAAACATCTAGGAAGGCCAGAGATTTATTTGCCTCTAACTCCAATATGAATTGTATTTTAGAGTTTATGGAGTTAAGGTGGTCTAAAAATGCAGTTAATTTGTCAGATGGTAAAATTGTGAAAGTGTCGCCTACCTAGCGCTTGGATTTGCAGAAGCAGTAAGAAGGGCCTTCTCCTCAATATACTCCATGAATATGTCGGCAACTATGGGAAATACACGTGAGCCCATCGCCACACCATCTACTTGCTTGTAGAACTCCTCCATCCACTCCTTTCCACGAAAACACCAGTTGTTCCTCATAATATTCTTTTTTTAATAAAAAAACAAGCGACGCACTGTTTACCTGAATGTAAGCGGATGCTGTGGCCCATATACACCTACATATATCTTCGATTAAGAATCAAAATGTAGATGCGTTTTCAGCCCTGAGAACTGAGATAGAATGCCTCGTTAACGGCGAACAGAGTATTTAGCTGCTATTTTACGGTAATATTCGGTAAGGGTATGGTCCTTTCCCGATCGAGCGGATCTATACGTGATGCAACTATAATATACCTGCGGCATTGCTTCAGCACGTAAATTTACAGCAATTTGTGAAAAGTTATGAGAACTTTGTTTTGGAGATACGAGTACGAGATAATTGGAGGTAGCAATTATAAAGCATTTGGGAGGAAAATTTTTAATAAATATAAATACAATTTATAATGAGTTTAACTTTTAAAGTGATGCCGCAAAGAGCTCAATATTGTTTTTTAATTTTCCTCTTTATTTTAAAACACTAAATTAAACTATTAGGTAACCTGCCTCTATCTCATTGCTGACAAAGTTTTGGAGGAGTCCATCGCGCTGCAACATTGCGTGTTGGCGGACTTAATATATTCTCACCCTAATATTGATGTTTAATTTCTCATATATATATATATATATATATATATATATATATATATATATATATATATATATATATACATACATCATCATCATTCATCATCATTACAGCCTTTCACAAGTCCACTGCTGAACATAGGCCTCCCCCAAGTAATGCCACAAAGCACGGTCCCGAGCCACCTGCACCCATCGACTTCCCGCATGTCTTACCAGGTCGTCACTCCATCTAGTGGGGGGTCGCCCTACACTACGCCTACCGGTACGAGGCTGCCACTCGAGAACCTTTCTTCCCCATCGGTTATCGGTTCTTCGAGCTATATGGCCGGCCCATTGCCACTTCAGCTTACTAATCCGTTGGGCTATGTCGGTCACTCTGGTTTTACTGCGGATATCCTCATTTCTGAGTCTATCACGCAGAGAAACTCCGAGCATAGCCCTCTCCATAGCTCGCTGAGCGACCTTAAGCGTCCTCATACGGCCAGCAGTGAAGGACCACGTCTCAGATCCATAAGTCATCACTGGCAACACGCACTGGTTGTACAATCTAGTTTTTAGAGATTGAGGTATACCTGACGAAAAGATATGTCGTAATTTCCCGAACGCTGCCCAGCCGAGTTGAATCCGTCGATTGACCTCTCGGTCGAAGTTGGACTTACCTAGTCGGACTATTTGTCCCAGGTAAACGTACTCGTCAACAACTTCGAGCATAGTGCTCCCAACAACTACCGGCATAGGTGTGACATGGACATTGAACATGATCTTTGTTTTGTCCATGTTCATCTTAAGACCTATCCGTTGGGAGGCACTATTGAGGTCATTGAGCATAGTGCTTAAGTCCTCCAGCGATTCTGCCATAAGGACTATATCGTCGGCAAATCGAAGGTGAGTGATGTACTCGCCATTGATGTCAATACCGTATCCTTTCCAGTCCAGTAGCTTGAAAACGTCTTCCAATGCAGCGGTGAAGAGTTTCGGGGATATAACGTCACCCTGTCTTACACCTCTCTGCAGTTGGATAGGTTTCGAGCTCTGGTTCTGTACTCGGATAGCCATCGTAGCCCTACTGTACAAACACTTCAGCACTTCGATATACCGACAGTCAACTTGGCACCGCTGAAGGGACTGTAGCACCGCCCAAATTTCGACGGAATCAAAGGCTTTCTCATAGTCCACATACGCCAGGCAAAGTGGCAGATTGTACTCTTCAGTCTTCTGTACAATCTGCCGCAGGGTATGTATGTGGTCTATGGTACTGAAGCCTTTTCGGAAACCGGCTTGTTCGGGAGGCTGGAAGTCGTCAAGTCTGCGTGCGAGACGATTCGTAATGACTCTCGAAAACAGCACGTAGACGCGGCTCAGAAGGGAAATCGGTCTGTAGTTCTTTAAGAGAGCGTTGTCGCCTTTCTTAAAGAACAAGACCACCGCACTTCTGCTCCACGCCTCTGGAGTAGTGCCACCATGGAGGACGGAATTGAAGAGCTTCTGAAGGACTACAAGTACCGGTGTTCCACCCGCTTTCAGAAGCTCCGCTGTAATTCCATCCTCGCCTGGGGCCCTGCCGTTTTTAAGGTGCTGGAGAGCCATTCTAATCTCGCTTAGACTGACGTCCGGGATATCATCGGAATAGTGTCGGATAAGACTTGCTCTTGAATCGTTACTCACACTTGCGTGTGGCTCCAACGATGATGTGTACAGCTGCCCATAGAACCTCTCAATCTCACTCAAAATCTCAGGTGTCCCGGAAACGATGTTGCCACACTCAGTCTTCAGCTTTGACAGTTGGCTCTTTCTGGCAGACAGATCTCTGGCAAAGACTTTGGAGCCCTGGTTCCGCTCGATCGCTTCTTTAATACGAGAAGTATTAAAGTTGCGTAAGTCTCGCCGCATGCATTTGGAGATCTGTCTGTTCAGTTGCCTGTATGCTGTCAAATCTGTTGACGATTGCAGCCTCATCTCCCGTCTAACAGCCATGAGATTAAGAGTGTGATCGGAGAGTTTTTGTGTTCTTCTGCGGCGGGTCTTGCAGAACTTAGCTCCGACCGCATGGACAGTTTCCACGAGCTTGTCGTTCATATCGTCCACTGCATTGCAATCTTCTAGGCACTGGAAGCGGTTACGTAACTCGAGCTGAAAGGTTTCGGGATTCTGGATTAGAGCACGAGGGGGACGGAGCGTTGACTTCATTAGACGAGACCTCTCCAACTTAACGTTTAGGTTCAGTGTGCCTCTAACCATTCGGTGATCGCTGCCAGTTTTCACCCTTGCGATCACTGAGACATCACTGAACAGTTGGCGTCTGGTCGTCATAATGAAGTCAATCTCATTTTTTGTCGAACCGTCGGGGCTCGACCAGGTCCACTTCCTGTGGGGCCGCTTCTGGAAGAAAGAGTTCATCATAAAGAGTCCCTCTTTCTCCATAAAGTCGGCCAGCTGCTGGCCCCTTCGGTTCCGTTGCCCTACTCCAAATTTCCCTACCTTCAGCTCACCGCTTTCTCTTGTGCCTAGTTTTGCGTTGAAGTCTCCCATCAACACCGTGTAGTGGGTTTTGGAGGAATGTATGGCTCTGGAAATATCCTCATACATTTCCTCCACCTCCTCATCGGGGTGTGCCGAGGTTGGTGCGTAAACCTGAATGACCTTCAGCGAATACCGTTTGGTGATTCTGAGTATCAGGTACGCGACCCTCGTCGACACACTCCCAATCTTTACAACGTTGTTGACGAGAGACTTGTGGACGATAAATCCGACACCTCCTTGGGACAGATGGTCGCCCTCCCGGTGATAGAACAAGTTGCCGGACTCGAGGATTGCCGTGTCCTCCCCCTCTCTTCGGACCTCGGATAATCCAATAATATGCCAGCGCAACTTGTCTACCTCTTCTTCCAGCTCCAGTATCTTCTCGTCAGTCCTCAGGGTGCGTGCGTTATATGTTGCCAGGTCGAGTCGTCGTAGGTGGCAACCGAACCTCCACCGGAGATTCTTAGCACCCCCTGCCCCGCCGTTACCATGGTCGCCACCGTAGCCAGGAATAGCGGGGCCGCCGGGGACTGGGGGCCGTCTTTTTGTGTATTTGTTCATTGGGGGGGTATTTGCCGTAGTTGCCACGCTTGGCGAGCGGGTTGGCAACCGCAGTTTTTTATTACGTCACAGTTGTCATCAGGAAGATGCTGCTGCCCATCTCCTGCCTGTCTCCCTCTGTCGCCTCTTACGACACCCACGGGAAGATATGGGGTAGTGGATATTCTTAACCGCCACTACACGGCAATATATATATATACATACATATATATATATATCTGTCATATCTACCACATCTATCATATATATTCAGATTTATTCACGGTCGCTCGTAGCATGTGCTGGGAGATGAAAGAAAACATGTCCTTCATCGTCAAGCATGTGCTAAATTAGCACAAAATTACAAGTTACAACTAACGATTTTATTTTCCTAGCGGGGAATCCCATAGCACTCGACCAACCCAAGTATACATGGAATTTATAGCGAACGCTAATCCGATAGCTACTTTGGGATCATGGGTCTTCTCACGTCATTCGCATACTAATAAGTAAGCAAAGACAAGTAGGAAGGTACAAAATATATTATAACGTTTAAGTTATAAATATAAAAGTCTATAGTCGGCTTCGAACTTGTTTAATTTTCAAGTCACGCAATATATTTGAATAGAATTACTAACGAGCAACTTGGTTCTAGGGTATCTCTTAAAAATAATATATAAATGTCATAACTAGGGTTTCCACCTTTCTTTCATAGTATTTTTCCCAAAAAATATGCAAAAATATAGTACTTTTGAGAAATTCCGGAGAAAAAAGTACACACATTTTTAATCTTTAGGTATTTTTTCATATATATTTGTTACTGCTCTTTGCTTTGGTTATCAATGATCTGACCACTTTACCTTTAAAATAATTATAGAAACCTTTAATTAAATCAATACATACTCTTTTCTTTCTTCTTTCAATCTTACATTCATGACGGGAAAATTCTTTCCATAAAACTTGCTTGTTCCAGACTTCCAATCACAGTTAGTATAAAAAAGCGCGACAGTTGAATTAGGGATAAAATGTAGTATTTACATACTTTATTATTTTTGTATAATATATAAAAAATAATCAACGTAGTAGAGTCGTGCTGAAATTATATTAGTAGTATAGTTGTAGCACGAATGGGTCGGCTCGACCGGAGAAGGACCACGCTCTCACAGTATATCAGCGTAAAATAGTGGTTTAATATTGATGTGTTTCGTATGGTAAATGTAGAGAACCGGAGACCCTTTTTACTGTAAACGAGGCATTCTATCTTAGTCTTCACGGGTGACAATGCATCTGAATTTGATTCGTAATCGAGCATAGATTTAGATGTCTATGGGCCACAGCAACTGTGGACTCGTACTCGTTTGTCACCCTATCCTACAAAAATATATATATATATAGTACAATTGATTGAAATATAGTACGTATCTATACGTACGTAAATACTATATATATTATAGTACGGGTGGTGACCCTAGTCATAACCTCTTCTTTACTATCCCGTAACAATGTAAAGCTTGTTTTGGGCTTTACCTTCGATCAACATTGTTAATCGAAGGGCTTTACAGAGGACTGATCGACAAGCTTATCAGGCGGGATAGTACTCCAGTACCAAATACCTCGCACATTTGATACTGTTCTATCCAATATGATATATATTCATAGAATATTGGATATTTTACATCTTATATGAACCTGTATAGCACCTACTATCAAAGGCAAAATTATCTGTGTATTTTCTGAAGTCGGCACTAAACGGAACGTATATGTAGTGTAATAACAATTGAAATGCACACTGGCCTTAAATTTTTGTAAAACGGAAAAGGAAGAAAAGTTTTAGCTTCATTCGAAAGTCAAACTAATGAATGGTTTGATGTCACATGTACGCATTTCCTACAAAACATAAAATAATTTGACGGCAGTATTATATTTTTAAAGTACTTTCGAGCTTGATAGCATATAATTTTCGACAGGGATTTTGATTATAATTTGACATTATATACGTGCATTTAATTTTATTTAATGTCATTTTAAGGTCCGTTAACGATACACTTTCTAAAGAAAGTGGTCCTGGTTTAAATTGCTAATGATTCCGGCATTTTATCGCCGTTTTCCTTTTTAAAGTTGCGCGACTTATCCACTTCTTCGGTACCAGTCCAACGATGTACAAATTTTTAAAGAAGTAAATGTAGTAAACGAGCAAACTATCCACGTATCAGATGTGTTAGCATCTCTGAGGAGAAAATGGGATGCCTCAGTTCTTTTACTTGTGCTGCAGATATTTCGCTTCAGTGTGGCACAGCCAAGTGTTATTTTATTTATTTCAAACTTTATAAATGCTGACTGCTGCGAGTAGTGGCTGCAAGAAATTAGAACAATAGGTTTTACGAGATGATCTGTAGTAATATAGCTGTTACCTTGTGCTCAAACGACCGAACTACTGCCGGCGAACAAGAGACCCAACTGATTATACCTATGAAAAAATAACGAAATCTTCATCCCGTATTCTTCTGTTTGCTGCTTCAATACTGGAACGATGTTAATTTTAAATTCAAGAACAATTTAAGAAGGCTACGTATGTATGTTTTTGTTCTATTTTATATATTTGTTAAATTTATTTGCTGGATGTCTAATAAAGGTTAGTAAGATAAGATAAAGGCAAGGCAGTCATTACTTATTAGAAGGTTCCTAGTTTTCAAAATAATTAATATATGAAAAAAGTACATGGCAGTGGTAGGTGTAGATTGTATTATAAAAAAAATACTTGCTCTAATATCACCATCCAAGGAGCAAACGAACGAATACGTTTGTCTGAATCCACTAGACTAAACGCTGTTCGGATATCCTATACGCAACCAGAAGAATTTAAGTAGATAAGTAAAAACTAATTATAATAGTTTTTACAAAGCAGTAGTACTAAGTAAAAACAATACATTGAATGAAACTATTCTACGGGATTTATCACTTTAATTTACTAAATACAACAATAAGTAAATGGAACACGATAAAATCTGTAAAAATAAGATTTATTCAAGATCATGTTTAATTAATTAAGACGCACATTAAAGAAGGTTTGAACGAAAAACACTTAAAATATGTTGTCGAAAATGTAGGTCAATTTGATACCTACTTAAATAAAGTCTAAGTTCTAGGTCATTGACACTCACTAGGTTTTATACTTAGTATGTATATAATTACTTTAAGGTTTTATAACCACAGGTTAATGTTTAACTACGGCGTTACGTACATACTCTGTATACAGCAAACTTATTAAACACAAAGTATCTAGTAAATTATGCCAACTGAGCTTTATGTCGATAAAATCTCAAGGTTTTCAACTTAGTCTACCCACTGAGATTTTATTTTAATTGTATTTCAGGTTAGTAAAAATTAAACCCGTACGGGAACTCAGTGCCGTGTAGTGGCGGTTAAGAATATCCACTACCCCATATCTTCCCGTGGGTGTCGTAAGAGGCGATAGAGGGATACAGGCAGGAGATGGGCAGCAGCATCTTCCTGATAACAGCAACTGTACGACAAAAAAAACTGCGGTTGCCAACCCGCTCGCCAAGCGTGGCAACTATGGCAATATACCCCCCATGAATAATTACACAAATAGACGGCCCCCAGTCCCCGGCGGCCCCGCTATTCCTGGCTACGGTGGCGACCATGGTAACGGCGGGGCAGGGGGTGCTAAGAATCTCCGGTGGAGGTTCGGTTGCGACCTACGACGACTCGACCTGGCAACATTTAACGCACGTACACTGAGGACTGACGAGAAGATCCTGGAGCTGGAAGAAGAGATAGACAAGTTGCGCTGGAGTATTATAGGATTATCCGAGGTCCGAAGAGAGGGGGAGGACACGGTGATTCTCGAATCCGGCAACTTGTTCTATCACCGGGAAGGCGACCATCTGTCCCAAGGAGGTGTCGGATTTATCGTCCACATGTCTCTCGTCAACAACGTTGTAAAGATTGGGAGTGTGTCGACGAGGGTCGCGTACCTGATACTCAGAATCACCAAACGGTATTCGCTGAAGGTCATACAGGTTTACGCACCAACCTCGGCACATCCCGATGAGGAGGTGGAGGAAATGTATGAGGATATTTCCAAAGCCATGCATTCCTCCAAAACCCACTACACGGTGTTGATGGGAGACTTCAACGCAAAACTAGGCACAAGAGAAAGAGGTGAGCTGAAGTTAGGGAAATTTGGAGTAGGGCAACGGAACCGAAGGGGCCAGCAGCTGGCCGACTTTATGGAGAAGGAGGGACTCTTTATGATGAACTCTTTCTTCCAGAAGCGGCCCCACAGGAAGTGGACCTGGTCGAGCCCCGATGGTTCGACAAAAAATGAGATTGACTTCACTATGACGACCAGACGCCAACTGTTCAGTGATGTAACAGTGATCGCAAGGGTGAAAAATGGCAGCGATCACCGAATGGTTAGAGGCACACTGAACCTAAACGTTAAGTTGGAGAGGTCTCGTCTAATGAAGTCAACGCTCCGTCCCCCTCGTGCTCTAATCCACAATCCCGAAAACTTTCAGCTCGAGTTACACAACCGCTTTGAGTGCCTACAAGATTGCAATGCAGTGGACGATATGAATGACAAGCTCGTGGAAACTGTCCATGCGGTCGGAGCTAAGTTCTGCAAGACCCGCCGCAGAAGAACACAAAAACTCTCCGATCACACTCTTAATCTCATGGCTGTTAGACGGGAGATGAGGCTGCAATCGTCAACAGATTTGACATCATACAGGCAACTGAACAGACAGATCTCCAAATGCATGCGGCGAGACTTACGCAACTTTAATACCGCTCGTATTAAAGAAGCGATCGAGCGGAACCAGGGCTCCAAAGTCTTTGCCAGAGATCTGTCTGCCCGTAAGAGCCAACTGTCAAAGCTGAAGACTTAGTGTGGCAGCATCGTTTCCGGGACACCTGAGATTTTGTGTGAGATTGAGAGGTTCTATTGGCAGCTGTACACATCATCGTTGGAGCCACACGCAAGTGTGAGTAACGATCCAAGAGCAAGTGTTATCCGACACTATTCCGATGATATCCCGGACGTCAGTCTAAGGGAGATTAGAATGGCTCTCCAGCACCTTAAAAACGGTAGGGCCCCAGGCGAGGATGGAATTACAGCGGAGCTTCTGAAAGCGGGTGGAACACCGGTACTTGAAGTCCTTCAGAAGCTCTTCAATTCCGTCCTCCATGGTGGCACTACTCCAGAGGCGTGCAGCAGAAGTGCGGTCTTGTTCTTTAAGAAAGGCGACAACGCTCTCTTGAACAACTACAGACCGATTTCCCTTCTGAGCCGCGTCTACGTGCTGTTTTTGAGAGTCATTACGAATCGTCTCGCACGCAGACTCGACGACTTCCAGCCTCCCGAACAAGCCGGTTTCCGAAAAGGCTTCAGTACCATAGACCACATACATACCCTGCGGCAGATTGTACAGAAGACTGAAGAGTAAAATTTGCCACTTTGCCTGGCGTATGTGGACTATGAGAAAGCCTTTGATTCCGTCGAAATTTGGGCGGTGCTGCAGTCCCTTCAGCGGTGCCAAGTTGACTGTCGGTATATCGAAGTGCTGAAGTGTTTGTACAGTAAGGCTACGATGGCTATTCGAGTACAGAATCAGAGCTCGAAACCTATCCAACTGCAGAGAGGTGTAAGACAGGGTGACTTTATATCCCCGAAACTCTTCACCGGCGATGTAGTCCTTATGGCAGAATCGCTGGAGGACTTAAGCACTATGCTCAATGACCTCAATAGTGCCTCCCAACGGATAGGTCTTAAGATGAACATGGACAAAACAAAGATCATGTTTAATGTCCATGTCACACCTATGCCGGTAGTTGGTGGGAACACTATGCTCGAAGTTGTTGACGACTACGTTTACCTGGGACAAATAGTCCGACTAGGTAAGTCCAACTTCGACCGAGAGGTCAATCGACGGATTCAACTCGGCTGGGCAGCGTTCGGGAAATTACGACATATCTTCTCGTCAGGTATACCTCAATCTCTAAAAACTAGATTGTACAACCAGTGCGTGTTGCCAGTGATGACTTACGGATCTGAGACGTGGTCCTTCACTGCTGGCCGTATGAGGACACTCAAGGTCGCTCAGCGAGCTATGGAGAGGGCTATGCTCGGAGTTTCTCTGCGTGATAGACTCAGAAATGAGGATATCCGCAGTAAAACCAGAGTGACCGACATAGCCCAACGGATTAGTAAGCTGAAGTGGCAATGGGCCGGCCATATAGCTCGAAGAACCGATAACCGATGGGGAAGAAAGGTTCTCGAGTGGCAGCCTAGTACCGGTAGGCGTAGTGTAGGGCGACCCCCCACTAGATGGAGTGACGAACTGGTAAGATATGCAGGAAGTCGATGGATGCAGGTGGCTCAGGACCGTGCTTTGTGGCATTACTTGGGGGAGGCCTATGTTCAGCAGTGGACTTGTGAAGGGCTGTAATGATGATGATGATGAGGGAACTCAGTACACAAAGTCATCTAGAAGGTGTAGTAAAATGCGACAGAGGGAAATTGATACATGAGATGTGTAGCAGCATGTCTCTTGTAACAATTCAACAATAATATATGAAAACTGCAGCTTCCAACCTGCCTGCCTACATGAAAAATAAGGCAAATGTTTAGTCTATCAGACACTTTATGCTGAAGACCGATGCTCAGCGGTGGACCTTTAACAGGCTTTAAAAAACAAAAAATAAAAATGTCTATGTTAATTACAATAAAACTTACCGTTACAGCTGCTAAAGTCCACCGCTAAACATAGCCCTCCCCATAGATGATCTCATAGGATCATAGGACATTTGTCATAGTTGCCACGCTTGGCTGGCGTTACATTACATTACGTTACACGTTACGTTACGTACAATCATCATCACATCCCACTGCTGGGCACAGGCCTCCTCACATATCTGAGAGGATTTTAGAGCAAGGAAGTGTCCATTGCGCTACCCCATTGCGTGTTGGCGAACTTCACATGTATTCGAAATATTTTTTTGTCTTATTTCTCAGACATGCGGGTTTCCTCGCGATCTTTTCCTTCCCCATTGAGCACGTGGTAAATCAGCACTTAAAATTGTTATTTACAAATTTCGTTGGTACCGGCGTGGATCGAACCCGGTTTGCTCGCGTACTGTGAAATTTACAGCGAGCGCTAATCATCTGAGCTACCACGGCTCGTAGATATTCTTACACCGCCACTAATGCCGTAAAATAAAACTAACCGTTTAAAAAACCAGTGCACGAATAATATGGCTTCAGGATGAATGTGGTCGGTTCAAAAGAGAATGGACCAAGCTCTCACAGAATACCAGCATAAAATAGCAGCTTAATGCTGCTGTGTTTCGTATGGTGAGTGTAGAAAACTGGAAACCGGCTTTAGTAAGTAACTAAGGGATTCTTAATCGAGTTTCACATGTTATGTGGGGATCATTTAATTCTTCTTAGTTCTTTGACGTCGGCTTTTACTTTCTATCTGACACAAGCTCAAAGTTATTACTAGAATATGTTAAAATACCTTAATAGTTACATTAAGAAACTTTACCCACTATTTCCCAACCTTTACGAGTGGAGTTTGATTCCAAATTTGTATGGGTACCTAAGGTATTACCTATTTAACAAAACAATCCGAAATAGTTTCAAAACTGACGAAGAAATCGCGTAGCATACAAACAAAAATAAGAATATAGTTCGTATTGATGGTTAAAACTATACATTGCATAAGAGTACCATATAATACCAGCACTCAGAGAATAACAGCGTAAAATAGCAGCTTAATACTACTGTGTGTCGTATGGTGAGTGTAGAGAACCGCAGACCCTTTTTGCTGGAAACGAGGCATTCATCTTTGTCCTCAAGTGTAAAAACGCATCTACATTTTGAATCTTAATCGAGCATACTCGTAGACGTGGATGTCTATGAGCCACAGCATCCACTCACAATCAGGTGGACTGTGTGCTCGATTGTCATCCTTATTCTATAAAGAAATATGATAATGATAATATTTAATACGAGATATATCAATATGTAAATTGTAAAGGTAAAGTAAAATAAAGTTACAGCCTATATACGTCCCATTGCTGGGCACGGGCCTCCCCTCATTTCTGAGAGGGTTTTAGGGCAAGGAAGTGTCCGCCGCGCTGCCCCAATGCGTGTTGGCGAACTTCACATGTCTTCGAAATATTTTTTTTCCTATTCCTCAGACATGCAGGTTTCTTCACGATGTTTTCCTTCACCGCCGAGCACGTGGTAAATCAGCACTTAAAATTGCAATTAAGTAATAATTTCATTGTTGCCGGCGGGGATCGAACCCGGGTTACTCGCCTTCTGTTATATTTACAGCGAGCGTTAACCATCTGTGCTACCACGGCTCTTTGTAAATTGTAAGACATCGTAAAATAAAACGGAAAAAATGAATGCAAAAATTCGAAATTCATTCTAGTGACCCCCCACTAGATGGAGTGATGGTCTGGTAAGACATGCAGGAAGTTGATGGATGCAGGTGGCTCAGGACCGTGCTTTGTGGCATACCTTGGGGGAGCTCTATGTTCAGAAGTGAACTTGTGAAGGACGTCCATAAATTGGCAGGCGGTGTGCAACCGTAGTCTTTACATATTATTATTGTATCAGCAAAATGCTACAGAACCGGACCTATCTGAACTTCATGTACAGACGCACTTCTGTTATAATTACTACAATCTGTTAATATATCAATCTACAAGTAATAAAAAATATTACACAATACGTAACAAGTTTACTAGAAGCATAATTTGCTAAGACTGCTTCATATTCCAATGTCGGCAACAAGGTCGCCGCGAGTAAAGATCGTCTGCGTACACATTATTTAGGAGAGGGGGCAAACGAGCATACGGCTCACCTGATTGTAAGTGATTACCGCCGCCCAAAAACAGCTGCAACACCAACAGGGGGATTGCGGATGCGTTGCCGGCCTTTAAAAAAGGAATAGGCTCTTTTTTGAAGGTCCCTAAGTCGTAACGGTCCGGAAAAATCTCTGGTGGTAGTTGACACTTGAAGTGCGGGTCTGTTTTAACTTGTTATAAAATGGTTGTAGTTGTTCCACACTTCCACAGTCCAGGAAATCAGTCCAGTGCCTCGTTTCTAGTAAAAAATGGTCTCCGGATCTCTACACTCACCATACGTAACATAGCAGTATTAAGCTGCTATCTTACGCTGGTATTCTGTGAAAGCGTGATCCTTCCCTGATCGAGCCGACCCATTCGTGATACAACCATAATATAGCTGCAGTGTAGCTTTACCACGTATCAAGAAGGTTTCTGAAAGGTGGTGATATAAATATCTCGTTTACGCCATTTTTACATGGTAGAGCCACGCTGCAGCTATGCTAGCAACACACAGCATAAATCGGGCGGCTCAACCGAAGTAGGACTACGCTGTCATTGAATAGCAGCGTGAAGCAGCAGAATAATGCTTCTGTGTTCTGGATAGTGGGGCTGTAGAAAACCGGGGACACTTCATACTGCAAACGAGGCATTCCGTCTTAATCATTAAGGGGAACAATGCATCTGCATTTCTTACGGCATCAACTTACCGTCGGGTGGAATGTGTGCTCGGTTGTCACCCTTATTTTATTAAACAACGCCGGACGTAAAATACACAGATCGCCTACATGGAGCAGCTTTAAAGGCGCTCACGACTAGTACTGCGATTTCAATCCGCCTATCAAGATTAAGGCATATCCTCCCTACAATGTGAGAGGTCTAGCATATAGCAGCAGACTCTTAGAAGCCGTTAGTAGAAGAAGAAAGAGAAGAAGAAGAAAAAGAAGAAGAAGAACGAAACTTTATTTTGACATAGACCATTGACGCATACAACAGTATACAAATTTATAACTTAATATAAGAGTTTAAAAACTAAAAAAAGCTCCTAGTAAGAAGAAGTCATAGTCGTGAAACTATTGCATTGTCATCGGTCCTTGACACGAGTGCAAATTCTCGAGTCAATTTGGCGTGTAAAAGTTGGTAAAAAATTACATTAAATTATTACCTAAATAGATACACGGGAACCCATCAAAGCATTTTAAAAAGGACATCACTCTGTCTGTTTAATAATAGACGAAAACGCTCGGTCACAACGTCATTAATAAAATTGATAAATTAAAATATTTGTTACAGTTGCTTATTAAAAGTAGGAAACGAAAATGTTACGGAACAGGTTTCACGTAATTAGCTTTGCAAGAAGTGATTTTTATTGTGATTATATTTACCATACTATAAATACATATTCTATAATATATAATCTTAAAAACTTTTGCCTTGTTCTCTATCACCTTTCTTGAAAAAGAAAATCTTAAAGACCATTTATTTCATCCGTCTTATGCATGTTTTCTAAAAAAAAATTACCTCGATCATTCTTGGCTTTGCTCACGATAAGTTCGTAAAGTTTCATCAAGTGAACGAGTCAGAAGATTAGTCCGAACAGAAGACAGAGAGAAAGATAGCAAACAGACTAATTTTTTAAAACTGTTTTTCATGTTTTCATAGTACCTATGTAAGTAACATAAAGAACGCCCTTAGCTTTATATAAGTCAGTTATTTCGGCAGACAGACACTTCTATTTTATATATATGTATAGGTTGGTTAAATATACCGTGAATAAAGTAAGATGATGTGAAACTAATTTGTACCCTAGAAAGCGAAGATTACTGTTATGGTAAGAAGCGATTAAATTAGGTTATTACTAGTTTCGTGCATAGTAAAAGTTAGTGAAGATGTTTGGGTGTTTGTTTCCACGCGAATACATCTTTAAATTTGCTTTCATAGTGGGAGGAAATTCAGGAAACGATTGATAACTAAATCGGCGGATACAGTTAGGTTTTGCACTTATCTATCACCTATCAATTATAATCATATATATATATATATATATATATATATATATATATATATATATATATATATATATATATATATATATATATATATATATATATATATATATATATATATATAGTGTTCACGTAAAACACACGGCCGTGTCCACGACACCTTGAATACTCAAAGACGACACCATAGATAATACACAATACACCAAAGACACGACACGGCCACACACTGATTTGTTTTTTAAATAAAATAGAAGTTCTAAACGAACGTGGTGGCGCTGTCGTCGCGCCACAAGCGAAACACATCGAAGTCTAAATCGCGCTATCAAAGTTTCGAAGTAAAACAGTATATATAGAATAGCTCCAAATGATCACACGGACACAAAGCGTTGGCCCTTCTCCGGGCAGAACACCGCCGGAAGATACCCTCTTTTCCTTCTACCGCCAAACTGATTTACAGTCCACTTATCGTTTATCGATACGTGTCTATGTCTACTGCAGTGGATAACATGCCATCAGCCCAGGACACCAACAAATGACTCAAAACATAAAAGGGCTATATGTAGGTGCGTTCTCACTTCTGATCTGCTATCTCTATACGCTATAGACCAGAATACAGTCGTGCACGAACTACTGTATTCTGGTTTACCTACACCAACGGACTCCTAGGCAGTAAAGTAGTGCTATTATCTAGAAAGGTCTAGAAAAGTCGGGATAGTAAAAGTCATGGGCAAATTAAACTTACCGTAGGAGAGTGTTCCCTGTAAGCGAATCTGTAACACACGGGTTCAGGGTTGCCACCTTAAGTATGGATTTGTTTTTATATTAAAAAAAATTAATTATTAACTTCCAAAAATGTTTGACATTGTATTTCAGGAGCTATATTAAAAAGTAACATTATCTTTGAGTATTGTACCTTCTAAAATAAAACGTTTTTTTACGTGATAGAGCAACGCTGAAGCTATAACATGGTTGTAGCAGGAGTAGGTTGGATCAACTGGGGATGGTCCACGCTCTCACAGAATATGGCATGAAATAGAAGCTAAATTCTGCTGTGTTTTTTAATGTTCTCATTATATTGCAGGTAAAAATAACAGTTAAAAATATATCGCAAGCAGTCTGCTATTTATTTTTTTAAATTATTTTTTCATATGGTGAGAGTAGAGAATCGGAGACCCATTTTTTTTATAGAAGAGGGGGCAAACGAGCATGCGACTCACCTGATATTAAGTGACTACCGCCGCCCATGATCAACCGCAACACCAGGGGAATTGCAGGTGCGTTGCCGGCCCTTTAGAAAGGAGTAAGCTCTTTTCTTGAAGGTCCCCAGGTTGTATCGGTCCGGAAAAATCGCTGGTGGTAAACTATTCCACAGAGAGGTTGTACGCGGAAGAAAACTCCATTTTACTGGAAACGAGGCATTCCATCTAAGTCTTCAGGGGTGCTGCATTTTGATTGATCAATTCATATCGAGGATATCATCCACCTAATACCACTGTGTGCTCGTTTGAAATTCTTTTTCTATAAAAAAACATATTTTAGTATAGTTAGTAATTAATGTCAAAGCTTTATTTTTAAAGAAGCTTAACTAGGTATGTTGGTTTAAAGGAATTGTCAAAATTAAGTGTGACAAAAACAACGTCGGTGATTCTATCTTACCTATTCTTATGATCATTAGTTAGTTTTCACGGTATGGGAACTTCGAACAATGTTGAACCTGTACGAACAAGTGATACAATTAATAAAATTTACTTTATTAAATTGAGTCCCATGAACTTTGCCGCTATTTCACATTATTGTTACCTAAAATAAACTCGACTAAAGTCAGCGGAAATATTGAAGAGTTTTGTTAATTGGAATTGGTACAGAAGTCGTTTAATTATTTATTCTTTATTGTGTCCCATAATATACAAGAATGCAAAGAATGCAAATGCCTTGAGACATTGTCTACCAGTCAACCCATGGTGTGGTGAGAATTTGACGTAAGTACTCGTAAGTGTAGCCATATAAATTAAAAAGAAAACAAAAATGATAATGAGCTAAGTATATATATTATACGAATAACTATGTACATATACGAATGACATGGATGATTCATTGAAGGACATTAAGAATTAAGTCGTGCTCATTAGCAAGACTTAATTCTTAATATCATTCTCTGGGACTGGCTTTGGCCTGGAAGGCCTTTCTGCCGACCCCCTTGGGGAAAAGGGGGCGCAGGTAGCTAGTAGCCGCTGAGAAGCGCGCCTAACTAAGGCAAATTATGAAATGGGAGACGACTCGGCCTAAGCCGCCAGGAGGGTGTCCAGGTCGGCCGAAAGCTTGTTGCCGTAAACAAGTTAAATCAACTAAAATTATTAACATTCATATCGAATAGCTGTTAGTATGCAATGGCCTTACTTATAATTAGTGATTACCGCGTACCTTAAATTGTTACCTGTCTCTTTCTATTGTCATTGGGAAAAAAGAGAGAACAACTTTAAGCATTTCTTAAATTGACGTCGAATTTATTAGCATGTTTTTTTACTCAGAGTTATAGGTATAATTACTCTAAGGTTTTTACCACGTTTTTAACAACTCGCTTTAGTGTCAAGTCTATTCGGGTCGAATTTGGTATTCAATTTTAAAATGACTTCTTATAATGTAAGAATATGAATATTGTGCTAAGTATATATTTATTTATTTCATGGTTAGTTATTTGTAAGGCTAAAAAACTTTTACTCTGCGACACAATAAAGGACGGTAAATATAAGTTCACGTTAAGTGAGAAAGAGTGAGTGAGTGTGAAAGAGTGCACCTGTGCTTGCGCATAGTATACACTTGGGCACTATAATCCTGTCCTGCGCCAATGGCTAGTCTCCGTTGGGGCTGGCCACCGTGTCTGTATTTCGGTCTTGATGACATTATTATTATAATCTTTAGAACCAATTAAAAGGCTAAACTATTTCAAATAAAAGTAAATAAAATAATTAACCCCTGTCGTGAAGCGACAATAAAAAAACTAAAGAACCTAACTTAACTACAACGAAAACAACCAAAATAAAATAAATTATTTAAAAATTTGAAAAGTTTTACAGTTTCTTTTATAAAAAAATGTATGAAGGTGATGATGGGTTGTAATGAAGATAGTGATTTACAATATTATTAAAAAAAATAACAAAGATAAAGATACTGCAACGAAGTATGCACAGGCTATGCCTATGATAGGTGCACAGCTCCTGCTCTAGGTACACGCAGAATCTGGAGAAAACACACGCAGCGTCTGGAGAAGGTACACGCAGCGCTTGGAGTAGGCACACGCAACGCCCGGAGTAAGTACACGCAGCACCCGGAGTAAGTACACGCAACGTCTGGAGTAGGCACGCAGCGTTTGAAGTAGGTATACGCGGCGCTTGAAGTAGGCAAACACAACTTCCGGAGTAGACACACACAGCGTCCGGAATAGACACGCAGCGTCTGGAGTAGGTCCACGCAACGTCTGGAGTAGGCACGCAGCGTTTGAAGTAGGTACACGCGGCGCTTGAAGTAGGCAAACACAGCGCACTAGTAGGCGGAGGCGTAGGCGTGGCTAGGCGACGACTTAAAGAGCGGGCAGAGGCTTGCAGGATCCCGAGGCAGTGCGGAAAAGGTCTTTAGGAGATGCTTCAAGTATCAAAGCTCAAGTCAGACTCCCCCATTCGCCGATTGTTCGGCTTATCTTTTCTTTCCGACGGATCTGGCATAAGAACGGAAAGTTATTCTCATTAAATTTGAAATTATTTAAATTAAAAGCAAATTCTTGTAAATGGCCAAGAAGAAAGGAGTATTTTGAAGTAAAAACATCAGGCCGGTAACGATATTTGAATAAAAATTGCCATGACAACCTGATAAACAACGATGTCAAAACATGTCAAATTTTGGTTTTAGGCTCGTAATACAGAAACGGCAAGATTTAAGTGAAAAATGAGATATTATTTATATAGGAAAAAAAGTAGCGCAACAGCGCGCACGAAACCCGAAATTGCAGAGTTACGGAGAACTAAATAAAAGACCGAAAAAGGTAGACTCCATTGACATCGATTTAAAAAGTGCTGATAACGGGAAAATACGACGTGAAAATGATTTGTTATTGTGTTCTTATGGTTTAAAAATGTTACAGGTTCCTATGGAAATAAAGGTGATGCAAAATATCTAGTTTTGAGATGAATGCAGAAAATAGAAAACAGAATGGAAAAATAAATTTAAAATAGTTAAAATGGTATGTAAGTAACATAACACTACATTTTCCCCCCGACCCTGGAAAATTTTTGACTCAGCAAAAATTTTGACATGTACATTCTAAAATAAACCATGAAAACACAGCTTTGCAGAAACAGACATCACCAGGCAAAATCAGATATACCATCTCTTACATTCATCATCTGCATTCAGGTAAGGGTGGAGTTCACATTCAATGACTACCACTCTAAAAGTGTGTTTTCGAAAGGACATTCAGGCTTATTTAAGGAGTTGTCATCCGCTCCTGCGTGGAAAAAAAATATTTTGAAAGGACGTTCAGGCTTATTTAAGGAGTTGTCATCCGCTCCTGAGTGAAGATAAAGTTAAAGAAATTAATCTTAAGCAAGCTTTAGTCGCTATCACTTAAGTAAAGATTAAGAACGGCCAGAGCGGTAGGGCTCAAAGCCAGAGATCAGCAACATCACTAACGAGATGTGTCTGAAATTGATATTTATACATATATACAAACTTATATACAAATATACAAACATATATACAAATGTAGTGTCATGCAAAACAGTATTAGCTGGTTCCTCACATCTAATCTTCACTTCGTATTCGAGTTCGGCCTTGTTAAGGAATTCATACTTAATAACCCTTTTCATTGTTATAATTAAGTGCAAAGTTAAGTTTAAGAAATAAAATTTTAATTAAAAATTGTACCTCTTTAAGTAATCTAGAATAAAAATATTAAAGTGATGAATGTAAGTGAAGTGTTATATGTAGGTCTAAATATAATCCAGATAAGTTGAAAAACTAGATGAAGTTTTGTTTTAGAATTTGGAAGATATGATAAGGATGAGTAAATAAAGAGTTAAGAACGAAAGAGAAAGCAATTCAATCAAAAGGAAATGGATAAGGCGTAGCTAAGGTGAAGAAAAGAAGAACTTTACGTCGGGCGCCAAATTGTCGTGAAGCGACAGTAAAAAAACTAAAGAACCTAACTTAACTACAACGAAAACAACCAAAATAAAATAAATTATTTAAAAATTTGAAAAGTTTTACAGTTTCTTTTATAAAAAAAGGTATGAAGGTGATGATGGGTTGTAATGAAGATAGTGATTTACAATATTATTAAAAAAAATAACAAAGATAAAGATACTGCAACGAAGTATGCACAGGCTATGCCTATGATAGGTGCACAGCTCCTGCTCTAGGTACACGCAGAATCTGGAGAAAACACACGCAGCGTCTGGAGTAAG
Organism: Parnassius smintheus behrii; assembly: GCA_036936625.1. Lineage (NCBI taxonomy): Eukaryota > Metazoa > Arthropoda > Insecta > Lepidoptera > Papilionidae > Parnassius > Parnassius smintheus. The sequence goes on along the minus strand of JAUPFT010000023.1, from coordinate 39,177,835 downwards.
TACACGCAACGTCTGGAGTAGGCACGCAGCGTTTGAAGTAGGTATACGCGGCGCTTGAAGTAGGCAAACACAACTTCCGGAGTAGACACACACAGCGTCCGGAATAGACACGCAGCGTCTGGAGTAGGTCCACGCAACGTCTGGAGTAGGCACGCAGCGTTTGAAGTAGGTACACGCGGCGCTTGAAGTAGGCAAACACAGCGCACTAGTAGGCGGAGGCGTAGGCGTGGCTAGGCAACGACTTAAGGAGCGGGCAGAGGCTTGCAGGATCCCGAGGCAGTGCGGAAAAGGCCTTTAGGAGATGCTTCAAGTATCAAAGCTCAAGTCAGACTCCCCCATTCACCGATTGTTCGGCTTATCTTTTCTTTTCGACGGATCTGGCATAAGAACGGAAAATTATTCTCATTAAATTTGAAATTATTTAAATTAAAAGCAAATTCTTGTAAATGGCCAAGAAGAAAGGAGTATTTTGAAGTAAAAACATCAGGCCGGTAACGATATTTGAATAAAAATTGCCATGACAACCTGATAAACAACGATGTCAAAACATGTCAAATTTTGGTTTTAGGCTCGTAATACAGAAACGGCAAGATTTAAGTGAAAAATGAGATATTATTTATATAGGAAAAAAAAGTAGCGCAACAGCGCGCACGAAACCCGAAATTGCAGAGTTACGGAGAACTAAATAAAAGACCGAAAAAGGTAGACTCCATTGACATCGATTTAAAAAGTGCTTTTAACGGGAAAATACGACGTGAAAATGATTTGTTATTGTGTTCTTATGGTTTAAAAATGTTACAGGTTCCTATGGAAATAAAGGTGATGCAAAATATCTAGTTTTGAGATGAATGCAGCAAAATAGAAAACAGAATGGAAAAATAAATTTAAAATAGTTAAAATGGTATGTATGTTACACCCCACTACACCCCTCCATACGCAGTGCCTTACCGACTTCAGAAGCTAATATGCGGAAATTATCACTTACATACTTTTGTTTTTGGAGTCTGTTAATTTTTATAATCAAGTTATGTTCTATAATCTGAGTTGTAATACAAAAGCAAGTGTTTGTCATGCACGACGAACGCTGTGCCCCGTGGTCGTTACAAGTTTCTACACATAGTTACTAGTATTTAGTAGTAGTTAGTAGTTTATTCGTTAAGCAGCTGCACATTCGCTCTTTTGTTCCAGTTCTTTTTTATAGAAGTAAGGACGATGACCGAGCGCGCAGTTTGCCTGGTGAATCCTATAGCCTATAGACATTTGTAGCGTACATTCATTCTAGATTAAGCAGCAAAATGTAGATGTGTTGCCCTGAGACTAAGATGGAATGCTTTTGTTCGCAGAAGTGTTTTTGCTATTTTTAATTGTTATCAGGAAAACGCTGCCGCTCATCCGTTATTTCTTTTCCCTTTTTTATAGATTAAGGGTGACAAACGAGCACGCAATCCACCTGATGGTAAGTGGATGCTGTGTCAACTACATTTATCCTCGATTGAGGATCAAAACGCAGATGCATTGTCACCCACGAGGACTTAGATGGAATGCATCGTTTCCAGTAAAAAAAAGGATCTCCGGTTCTCTACACTCACCATACGAAACACAGCAGTATTAAGTTGCTATTTTACGCTAAAAACGTGAAAACGTGGTCCTTCCCCGGTCGAGCCGACCCATTCGTGCTACAACCATAATATAGCTGCAGCGTGGCTCGACCACATATGATGTCCCTCTGTCGTCTCTAGAGTCTCTTACGCTGGCACTTCTCGGCTCAAATGCGGGTATTCTGTGCGAGCGTGCCCCTCCTCCAGTCAAGCTGACCAATTTATTCTTTCAGAAAGGATAGTACTTAGTATAATTTCAGATCTCTCCGAGATGAGGAAAACTCAGTATAATTCTCTAGACAATATAAATAAAACTCAAAATTGTGAGATTTTAAGGCATTTACTTACAGTATTTTTTTAAATTATAATCTAGGTTGACTATGATCCCACATTATATGATAAGTAGTTATATAATCTTGGGTGATAAATTCCAATCCCTAGCCGCAACTGCAGTTGCACAATAACTTTCAGCAACATTTAACGTCTATCACATCGTTGTTACGTCTCGTATCTAAGGTTGACCAAAAAAATTTCTAAATATAATGCGTAAAACCTCTGTCTCAAAATCTTTACGAATATTTGAAAACTACGTTCACCTTTCAAACAAAACTCATCGTTTGCTTATTTCTTATTTGGTCAATTAAACGTGTTCCCGTGACCTAAATTTAACGGAGCGTTTTGGCGACATTTTGTTCGCTGTAGACAACCGCAATACATACATACACATTTATAGGAGTCACGGTCGAAGCATTACGCAGGCGGAATCAACGGTAAATATACCGACCGCAGTTCAATTGCACCTGACACTTGACATGTGCCTGTAATGCGCGTGTCTAATAATACACATACGTTAGAAACTGGTTTATGGTAAATGGTCCTTATATGACCGGATAAATCAAGTGTCGCTTAACCTGGAATCCAAAACGATATTTTTATTTGATTTACTTTTAATTTGTGGTTTGACTATATTTTATATATATATATATATATATATATATTATAATGATATGTATCACTATTGGGATTAGTTTAATATAACGCTGACTTTTTTTTATAAAAGAATGGTGACGAATGGTCACACAGACCACCTGATGGTCGGTGGACGCTATGGCCCGTAGTCATCTACATTTATCCTCAATAAAGAATCAAAATGCAAATGCGTTGCCACCCCTGAGGACTAAGATGGAACACAGCATCATTAAACAACTACATTGGTTACCCTGGTATTCTATGAGAGCGTGGTCCTTCCCCGTTCCAGCCGAACCAATCGTGCTACAACTATAATATACTTGCAGCGTGGGGCTCTATCAAATCTCTGTCTTTTATTTTGCTTCAGCCCTTATAAATCTGCAGGGCCTTTCTTAGGATTTGTATTAATCATAATATGGTAAGCGGATTGATGGTTGCAGTAACATACGCTGTTACGTATTAGAGCCATGCTGCAACTGTATTATGGTTGTAGCACGAATGGGTCGACTCGACCAGGGTAGGACGACGCCCTCACAGATTAACAGTGTAAAATAGCAGCTTATAACTGCTGTGATTTGTATTTTGAGGGTAGAGAATTGGAGACCATTTTTACTGGAAAAAAGGCGACCCATCTTAGTTAGGTGACAACGCATCTGCATTTTGATTGAGTATGCATCTATACCAAATAATGTCTGATAACTATCATATTATATTGGTTAGTTGTTGTGTTGCGTACCCGCAAAAGTTTGTGATAAAAATTAATATTTATTTGTTTGTTTGATAATTTCTAGGCGTTCCTATACCTACTATTTTCATCCAATTACGATGAAACTTTGTTGAGTTCATGCGTTCGCGGGGGTTTTCCTGACAAAAAAGCATTGCAACGCGCGCTGCGTGCTTCAACAGCTTCACATGAAGGCTACCAAGCGAGTATTTAACACGTGTCACATACTGGGACATCCTGTAATTTAAAAGTCTTATGTAACAAGGACAACATGTTTTTAATGTTAAATCAGTTTTGTAATTTTTAATAAGGATTAAAATGAAAATGACTAGTAACTATAAATAAAAAAGATTATAATTTTTAGTTACTACTTTTTACATTAAATTCCATCATTATCAATTCTTTCTCGTTATTCTGTACCTAATAGTTCATGACGAATTACGCTGTTACAAAGTGTTTAAACTTCCACGTCTTTGAAATCTGTGAAATATTCTACTCCTCAAATATGCAGGTTTCCTCACGATATTTACCTTCACCCCCGATTTCGTTGTAAATCAGTTTCAATTAATAACTGCATTCGAACCCACCTTGCTCGCACACTTTGTGTGAATTTTACGATGAATGATGAATGATGATGGGTTTTAAGTTTTAATAATACATAATGTCTTACATTACTTATTATTATTCTGAGACCCATCTGATGGTAACTGGACGCTGTGGTTCGTAGACATCTACATCTCTTCTCAATTAAGAATCAAAATGAAGGTGCGGTGTCACCCCTGATGACTAAGATGGAATGCCTCGTATTTAATAAAAAGGGCTTCCGCCTCTCTACACTCAGCAAACGAAACACAGCGGTATTAAGCTGCTATTTTAAGCTGGTATTCTGTGAGAGCGTGGTCTTTCCCGTGTCGAGCCGACCCATTCGTGCTACAACCATAATATAACTGCAGCGTGGCTCTACAAAGTATCACTTTATCCACTTAGAATACACCGTAGATCTTATGTACCTTCACTAAAGTTGGCTACCCATGTACTGTTAAGTGAACATAATGCGACTAACTTCAATATGTAATAAATTAATGACCATGACAATATTGATGAAAGTGAGGGTTGTTTAATAAAATCTCATGCTAAAATGAACAAAACTATATTTACGGATTCTACTTAAAGTGTAGTATTCGCGTAAATATAAGAATTCATTAGGCTATTGTTGTATGTATAAGTATGATTTTCTTAATAGTATATATCATAAACTTTCACTTCACTGATTCCGGTATATGACATCAGATTATTTATTCCGTTCTAAATGTGAGCTAAGATTACACCAAACTCCTCATTGTCTGAGATTAAAAAGGCCAATAGTCGACGAACTTTCTGATATAACAGATATTACGTAACTTGTTATTTATGGTTGCTTGGTTCTGGGGGGTCAGAGTGATAAATGTTTACGGAGGCAAAGGTCCTAGGTTCAAAATAAACGATTGGTTATGGACGTGTTATCTAAACTTGAGAAACTGGTGACGAACCATCAGATTAAATGAGCATTTCATAAGATTAGATATTCATTGCATAATATGCTTATTGTAAGCTTCGTCATCGATCAGGCAACCTGCTTGCTGAATCATGGTTTAGATACGGATCCGAGATGAAACTATTACATTTGCAAACCAATATTTGCTATGTGATTGAGGTTTTGTAACAGGAAATTATCGGAACACCACGGAGTCAAGAAGTTAGCGTTGTTTAATTCCTGCGCTTCGGAAAGCGCGTACAGCAGTTGGTCCTGCGCCTGATGACTCTTCGTATAAGTCGATATTTCCGTCCCATCGGAATATAAGAGTGAGGTAATAGAGAGTGCACCTGTGCTTGCGCATACACTCGGGCACTATAATCCTGTCCTGCAGATGGCTACTCTCCGCTAAGACTGGCCGCCGTAACCCAAATTCATTCTGGACAACTTTATTACTTACACAATTCAAGAAGTTGGTGTGATGGCGGCGTAGGACAATCCGTTACCCCATTTGGTCCCATGGGTGCCGTAAGAGGTAAATATGGGGAATCCTAGAAAGATCTAATTCTATACGTGGTAGAGCCACGCTACAGCTATATTATGGTTGTAGCACGATTGGGTCAGCAGGTCCAACCGGGGAAGAACAACGCTCTCACATAATGCTAGCGTAAATTAGCAGGGTAATTCTGCTGTCTTTCGTGTGTAGAGAACCGGAGACCCATTTTACTGGAATCAAGGCATTCCATCTTAGTCCTCAGGGGTGACAACGCATCTGCGTTTTGATTCTTAATCAAGAATAAATGTAGACGTCTACGGGCCACAGCATCTAGTTACCATCAGGTGGACTGTGTGCTCATTTGTCACCCTTATTTTATATATAAAAGAATTCCCATACGTGCCAGTATAAAAAAATTCAAAATATAGCGAACAGACAAAGAATAAAGCGAATTCACTGAATCTTGAGAAAATGAAAAGACTGATTTCATGTAATAAATTTTAAAAGCCTAAAAGGGCAGTAGTACAAAATATTACACAAGAGCGGAGCGCCGATGAATTTTAAGTGTTGACAAATTGATATATCAAGAGTACAAGAAACTGTGCTATTGAAACGACACAACAATGATTATACATACACAAAACATATATACATATACACTCACACCTGTCACCCAGAGCGGTAGGCAGAGACTACGGACTTCCGTTCAACACGATTCTGACATACCTCTCTCACCTGCTTTGCATCAATATCCTTACGCATACATGCTGGTCAGTTAAGGGTACTCCTAAGCTGGCCCATTTTCAATATATCGCCAATTTGGTCGACAAACTAAGACGTCCCTTCCCGACTCTTCCGTTCACTTTTGCAATAGTGGCAAAGCAACAGCGTAATGCGTATTAAATTGATTTCGTCTACATTGATGATGTTCTCATTTTATTTATAATGAAGTCGGTTGTACAAAATTTTTAATTTCACCACTTGTAAGTAAACGTGTGGTAAAGTAAAAACTAAAATCATTTAGTTTACTATACACATTTTGTTATAGAGTTGACAGCCGGCCGCACCTAATTCAGCCACTTTCCCCGAAGAAAGTTTTCTAATTCTTGTCGCGTAATAATTAGCATACAACTTGGGACCTCCCGGTGAGCTATGCTCGGTTTGTTTACGTTATTTCTTTGAATAAATTATGTTTTTAAGTAATTTTCACAATCGAAATGCTTTAGTAGGCGATGGAAGTATAATAAGTGGTTTTTAATTCATAACATGCTGAAGTATTCGTTTCGTAACTACCGAATATTTTAATCCGTAATTTAACCTACTATTATTAATAAAAATATATTTTATAAAATAATTTCACAAAAAAGGGGATTACGTGAGGATTACCCTCACGCAACCGGTTCATATGGTCACTTTCTTGTAACTCAAAAACTACAGCCTTGTTTGCATAGATGGCTCTGTGATACAGTAGCTCTTCATTGGTCAATTAAATAATAATGGGTCAAAATGGCGATGCTTTATCGACGCCATTTTGACAGTTGATATTATAGTAAATATTTTATTCGATTTTAGTATGGTGTAGTATAGTTAGTTTTTTTATGTATATTTTTCGAAGTATTCCTAATTATTTCCAAAGCTTGTTTGCTATTTTTTTTTCATAATATATTAGTTATAGTATTCGATTTTGTGTTTTTATCTCTGTCCTTATCCCAGTTTTGGTTTTATAGGGCGGCAAAACATAAGGTGATGATTTTACCCTCACTTTATATTTAAATACGATAATTAAAAAAATGTTTTTGTGGTTCAATTAGCAACCGCTCCGGATTCGCCTGGATTAGATCTATTAATGCAGCATTCCTTTGTCATTTTTTTCTAAAAAAGAACTTTAAGTGTTTCAAAGAAATAATAGCATAGATCCCTCCCGATATTGTTCTCTATCTGTTCGTAAAGTTTCAAACGGTTCAGCCTTCCGAAGATTAGCTCGAACATAGACAGATAGACAGACAAAACTTTTAAAATATGGGTATTCGTATTAATTGCAAATCCCTGAGCTTATATATATATATTAAGACTATTTATTTATTATAGTATATATATAGGCGTGAGTTCAACTATTATGTCTCAGTAGTTCAATGATTGAACAAATCAGCTGAAATAGTGGGAAGAACGAGAGAGAATTCTAATTTGTTTCAAGTTAAGGCGAGGTTTTCCGATGGTTAGCGCTGTCTCTTTTTTATATCTATATATAAAAGCTCGTTTGCTCCCTCACCTATGTGAGGGAGCAAACGAGCATATGGCACACCTGATGGTAATTGACTACCGCCGCCCATGAACAACTGCAACACCAGGGGAATTGCAGGTGCGTTGTCTGCCTTTTAGAAAAGTTAAGCTCTTTTCTTGAAGATCCCTAAATCGTATCGGTCCGGAAAAATCGCCGGTGGTAAACAATTCCACAGAGAGGTCGTACGCGGAAGAAAACTCCTAGTAAAACGTACAGTGGTGGACTGCCAAGCATCCAGTTGGTGTGGATGGCATCGGGAGTTATGTTCGTTCATGAAATTTGGAGGCCGGGATTAATCCGAACAATTCCTTACAGCTCTCCCCGTGCTAGATGCGATAGAAAATGCAAAGGGATGCAATATCTCTTCGCAGCGCCATCACAGTTGCATGCCTATTTTTCCTGCACCAAGTACGCGATCGAAAATCGGTAGACAAAAAGTTAGTTTAATTGTAAATTGAGAAGTTACTGATCGTTAATATATATAATATGTAGGCGATAAAGAATCTATTTTAACAGCATGCCTTTCATATTATCGTAATATATTATATGGTTATCGCTTAAGAAAACAAACGTTACATTGTTTTTCACGGGAATTAATTTTTAATTTTTTATCTCGATCAATATATGTAAATTTTAAAAATCTTTTCGATAAACAATTTAATAAAGTATTTCTAGAATGCATATATTTTGTCAAAGCACATATCTACTATTTCAAGAAGTACCAATACTCGCGGGTCCAAATCTTGTATTAAATTAGATATTTTGTCCAACCTGACCATCAGCAACGAGTGCGATCTATTAGATTACTTTCTTACTATACCTTACGCACCTTACTTCCTTCAGACTTTAGAACAACAAAAAATGAAAGTCGAAGCACTGAGTACATTTGTGATGGAAAACATGCTTAACACGTTGATGGACAGTAATCGCTTACCGATTGCGCCTCAAAATACACTACTTTTTTCCATACATTGGCCATAGGCGTTGTGTCACAACACTGCGTCAAAAATTAACTATTATGACACAAAGGATATAGACGTAAACGTCTCACGACGTACTGGCACATGGAATGGGCATTTAAGTGCGTGATTTGCCGGAACGCCTGTCGACGATTGCGTCGAGAGGCGTTCATCACGTGTTCACCTTTCTTCAGTTTTTTTATTTACTATGTCTTTAGGATTACTTTTGCCATTTTTACGTAAAGTGCCAGTTGTATGAGTTTTCAATTCAAGTATTTTTTATGACAAGCTCACAGAATTGTCGTAGTAACGCATCAACTTTAATACAAGTTTTTCAGTTTTTGATCCAGTTTCAGAAGTTGAAGCTTGCTTTCCACTATACATTTTCATGTTGAGAACATAGCCCTCAAGTGTTGCTAGTTCGAAAAATCTAGCAAATAAATTAGTTGTACGATCTTATCATCCCCTTTGGCATCCAAGTTTGTTGCATATAAATAACGCAAAATTTGTTCATATCTTCTTTCTGACATCGTGTAGCTAAATACGGGATGAAAACATAATGGATCTGATGGCGAGAAGAGACTTCTTTGCTTGGGGCATTTTACATGACCTTTCAAAAGAGTGAGACCTAAAAACTTCGTATATCCATATCTCCGCAATTAGTCTCACGATATATTGTTTTATGACTATGTCTAGTATGAGGTCTGTTAGTGTTACACTTTCCGTAACCGTTTGTACAGTTTACTAGAAATTCTAAGAAATTTTGTGGAAAAACGAGACGAAAAAAGTCGACAAAATTATTTTTATCTTCAATATTCACGGTGAAACCACATTCAGACATGGTAAAATCAAATTCAGGTATTTCAGTAACTGATGTAGACCACGATTCTTATGTAAATATGTGAAATAGATCGATTGATAAGATGCTCAAAGTTTGGAAGATTAGAGACGCTCTGGGACTTGGTTGCAAACATTTGATTAGTTGAAGGCCCAGCTATTTGTTCATCATACATATTTTCTTGATGTCCTACTGAATAATATGAAGTTCTGTCGTCATTTTCGACATAATACTGAACATTATCAGTATTTTGATGGTATTCTAAGGAACAGCATGTAGTTTTATCATCATTATCAACCGAATAATCAGAAGACTTGCCTGAGATTATAGCCGCTGTTTCTTGCACGCGTCTTGTTTGCGAACTTCTAACTGGGTCTTCAGAACTCGAAGATTCACTTCCAGAAGGTCGATTATCCTTATCTGATCCATATTCTCCATCATTTGCACACGGTTCTTTAGAGAAATCAGGAGTGGACGCACCATCAAATAATTTCTGTTGCTGTTTTTGATTTTCCTCAAAGGGATCCATCTGAAAAGTAAATCGTTTTATTTACAAACAAAATAAAACTCAAAAATATATTTTTCTTCTAAAAGTCTAACTTAGAAAGCTCAACAAATCGTATTATTTATTAAAGTACTAATAAAACAAAACAAAACACATAAAATTACACGTGGCTTACCATTGCGAAATATTTGGTCGCAAGTGCAGCCGAAACGCTCGTGGGGCACCACTGACGCGCACTACTCCGCTGAATGTATGTAAATATGACGTCGAGGGGCGTAGTGTTCTTGCGCGGGGGACAAAGTCATTGTTGTGTGAGTGACCGGACTTTTTTCAAAGGTTTGTAAAACTTGACGATGTGACAGTACAAATACAAAAATTGTATGTACAGTGACGGTACAAAATGCCGCTTCATACATTTTGAAGGAATCTGGAACGTCGTAAGGCGTACTGAAATTATAAGGGCTGAAACTCGAACGTCGACAGACGTTCTGTCATATCGCAAACTTCTACGCCATAACCGCAACGTCTATAGGCGTTACTGTCCATCAACGTGTTAACTTATTGTAAGAACATGCACCTTACACCTATCTACTAGTATCATAGTTATTTCAAATCCACTTGGTCTTACGTACGTACGTGTGCATGAGCAGTAAACATTTTTGCTGGTCTGAGCTCCTAAATCACATTCTGTTATAGTTTTTGCAATTCACGAGTGCGGTCCACCTTTGGATGTGGTTCGACATGTACATGCACAGTGTGACAGTGTGCGTGCCTGGCGGAGTAGGCGTCCGCTCGCGACTGACCGCTGGTAAACGTCTTAGAACATATATACATAAGAATGTATTTCTATATAACTAGCATAAGAATGCTAGTTATGACTTTCTATATTATCGTGTAAAATAATGACTTGTTTTGTTTACGTTTTTAGGTTTTCATTCATCCAGTCATTAATTCCCATCACATCCACTTTTAAACATAGACTTCCTGTGGATTGCCTCATACGCGGCTACGTTAGTGGGAATACTAGCTGATGTCTTTTATAAAGTTACTGTATTGTTATCAATTCTTAATACGTCTGCAAAATTTTAGAAAACGTATACGTCTGCTAGTGTGAAAATTGAATCATAAAATTCCATTAAATTCATACCATCCATGCGGATAAACATGCAGATACAATTATTATAAAGCACTTAAAATTGAATTTAAAATAATTTAAATATAACAAACAGGAAGTAAAGGGCAGATCGAATTACACTCGCATCCAATTTTTGTTAATGGCAATCAATATTCATTATTTTGGCACGACGCAAAAAAAGCACTTGAGTAATAAATAATGTGTATTAAATCAATTTCTAACAAATTTTCACCTTGGCTTAAAAATAAATGGTCGAATGCCGTGACGGTGTTTCTTGTGTAGCAATGGGAAGTCATTACATGAGGTGCTGTGACGTCACAAGGTCAATGATTTTCGTCGATCTACATAAACGTATAATACCTACACATCATAAACTTAAGCGGGCTACATACGACATAATATCGGTGGCTATCTGGGGTGGAGTAGTGGGGATGCCTCCTAGATTGCCTGTAAATCGTCTCGTATGTAGGGCCGTCCTAAGTCGTGGCCGATATCGCCTCCTTAATCGGCTGGCAGGAGCAAAAATGCAGCCGATGCTTCCTAGATCGGGGCCCCGCCCCCTCTGCACTGCGTGTGTGCTGTGTGTAGGCGCATCGGCCCGATTTCTTTTGACAGTCGCTGCCGGGTGCCGGCAGCCCTCGCGGGAGGACGTTAACGAAACAGTGATACTGAATGACCTTTTTTACATAACAAAATTTTCACATTTTAAACATGTGAACGGAGTAGAAGCCTATGGCACTGATATTTTACAAAAAACAAAAAAAATTGATTAAATAAATTAATTAAAATCTATCGAAATTTAAATCATATCCACCCTAGCCTATGACCTTGCGAAGTCAAGAATGCCTACCAAACTAATTGTTTTATTGCCGTTCGGAAAGTAGGGTGTATGATGTAAGTATGGAGAGGATGAAGCCTCTCCTCAACAACTAACTCCTATTCCAACGCTATCAACACAAGACCGCACTCAGATCTCTTACGTGCCTTCATCCTCTCATCAACAACTAACTCCTACTCCTTCACCATCTCCACATCAACAAACAAGCTGTATAGAAGGGAGTATGTCCGAAATTAAAGGTTTCTTTATGTTTAAAAAAAGATTTTAATCCAAAAATAAAGATTACGTTAAAAAAAGTATACATATTATTATACAAAAGTATTTTATTTCTTTGTTTGTTGTGTGTAGTACATAACCCGATTTTGACCAAAGCAGAAATGAACAAAGAGAAGAAATAACTAAATAGCGTAGGTATGAGAAATTGATGTTTTTATATAAATTGCGAAATCATAAATATAGAAAAATTCTAGAAGGTTGTAAAAACTGTATTCATCCATCCGGAGAAAATTAATCATGTCTTTGGATTACAGACCATTTAGTACGTTTATGTGGCTTAATTTTTGTCTCTTTTGGAGCCATTTTTCACCCAGCAACTCCTCTTTTTCCATTTTCGAATAAATTAACAGAGAGGGCTAATTCCAAACCAACGCGTTGGTGTTTTAAGAGAGTCGGAGGCATTTTGAAGAACTATACAGCATATGCGTTCCGCTCCAAGCCCAAACGCGTACTGCTAGGCAGGTCTGCTTCGATAAAATCCTCGATTTCTTTCCACCCTAGATTGCCACCGATATCGTCTCGTATGTAGCCCGCTTTAAATAGACCATAACTGAGGCATATAGTCAACTAAAGGGATAAGCACTCCCCTTAAAAGTAGATGAATGACAATGTTAATTGTAATTTACAGTGCTGATTCATAAATTCATAATTCATGTGCTCGGTGAATCATCAACAATATAAAAAAAACTCTACTCGGTAGCTGGAGCTGTTTCCGAGATTCATAACTCACCAGTGCGATCACTAGTATAAAATACATTAGTTTGATTTTTTAAGTTGACAGTACAAATTATTCTATCGCTTACAAATAAACTTCCATGAAGTGGTGGCGTTAGGGAATCCCCCAGCCATTAGCACATTTTCGTCCCACGGGTGTAGTGGCTACTATGGCATATGTTTGAAAGATCTCATGACTTCCGACAGACGGCGGTATAACCATCTTGTTTACGATAGACAAAAGTACGAGACATCTGGTGTCTGCGATCGTTAATCCACTTACTAAGTTTAGTTAAAGAAAATCCTTTCTACAGTGAACTCTCCCATGACCAGCAGTAGTTAATGGGATGGTAAATAAGAATTTCTGTTCACTTTTTACTGTATCATACTAATTTCATATTATTTCGTGGATAACGGTGCTGGTTACATAAGTACTCATGTTATTTATAAATTGTTGCTTAGTTTAGCCCTTACTATGTAAATTAAAAATAGTCTGAGAGCAATATGTGGAGCGCAATATTTAGATATCTTGTAGACCATTATTTAAAGAACGTAAAATATTGACACTTGCTGCTATATTTATAAAGCAAATAGTGGTGTTAGTAAAACAACACCCCAAACATTTATCTAGAAATAAAAATGACCGAATACGATATCGGAAAATAAAAGTAAAAGACATGATTGTCAAAGATTGTAAGCTAACACTGGTCAAGAACAATATGTTTATAATATAAGAGAAGTTCCGCTTAACATTGCGTGAGATTGCTTGTCCCACAGACAAGCTATCTTATTATCAACCTTTTTAATCCACAGCCTGACACAGACGTTTCCTACGCATTATCTAGCAAGCATTTATTAATTCCTAACAGATTATCAAAAGTCGATTGTCCACTTATACGTGGTACAGCCATGCTGCAGCTATATTATAATGTAGAACTTGAGGATAAATGTAAGTTATTTGTGGATAAATGTGTGGTGGGTGTCTATGCCACTTACCATCAGATGAACTGTGTGGCACACAATTCTATAAAAAAATAAGCCTGGGCCATAGACGTCCACGAGTAGGTAAGTACCATGTTCTTACCTATTTGTGTCATCAATTATCGGTGCATGCACGTTGTGTTCTGGTCTAAAGGATAAAGAGAACTCGTATAATTAAAGGCTGTGGCTAGTATGGCAGTATAACCGTAGGCTACCATTCCTTCGTAGTCCACAGAGGTGACAACACACACACACACACACCTTTAATTTTCGAAGTTGGTTGCAAATATCGTCGGGCTGTAGGAGTCACATACCATCTGATCGATTGTATGTCCGTTTATCACAAAAGTATATTTTACGTTTATCACAACAATTTATAAAAAAAGCGCTATAGAATTTAAGATATGTATTTTTGTTTACGGTCGCATTTTCTATGTCTTGTTTGGTATTTAGGTTTACCAAAATATCTTGTTGTCGGAACGAATAAATATTAAAAATAAAAAGTTTTATTTTCTTAAGAGGCTACAAAAAGTACTTTAAACAAAACTAATTTAAGTACACTTAATATTTAGGTTGCCACATGTATTTGGCATGGGACTTCAGTAGAGTCCTCCAACTTGGATCCTTTAGTAGTATTCGGAAATTATTTAAAATTCAAACTATTTACTTCAAAGTTCAGTCTAATTACTATCTCAGCTTTTATGAAATCAAAGGCCATTCGTTAACATTCGGATGAGCTGTTTGTCTGAAGATAATGAGTTTTGTCGGGAGTCTGGAGATCATTTAAAATGTCGGGAGAATCCAGACAAATCCCGAACATCTAGCAACCCTATATGGTATTTCTTAGTTATTAATTTATTTTTAGGTTCCTGACGTTTTGTTATTTATATTATAAATGTAGCACTTTTTCCAGTATTTTTGAGTCATGTTACTCTTCTTTTGTAACATATTGTGGCTGCTTTAAATAGGATTTACATTCAAAATTTCGTGAAAAATTATTACGGTATTTTTTGCTACTGGGAGGCGTGAAATAAATAATAATAAATGGAAAAACAAATATATTCAATATTATTTAGGGTGATACCACACCAATCGATCGATAGATTCTACCGCATCGATCGATGGCAGCGAACAATCGCGATCGAATAAACTCTTCTGAATACATTTTAAAAGGTACTGATGAGGAGCCCACAATCACATCGATTAGTTGTTGGTTGATGATCGAACGACGTTTTATCGACCAGTATCCGTCGATCAGCAAAAGCTACCACACAAATCGATCGACATCGATTGACGTCGGTCAATGGCATCAATCGCCGTTCGACCGATTGGTGTCGTAACACCCTAATAGACTATCAGGCATCTAATTACATGATGTAAAATTTTTTTGGTGGTCATGTTATTTTCTAACAATTTAAAAAGGCTATAGAAGTTCCTAATACGTTCTTGGCCGATAATTCGTGCGTTGAAAAAATGTTTTCGAAATTTAAATTTATCAATATATTTCATTTTATTTATTTCTTAAGAAGCACATTAAATCTAATCAAAGCCTTGGATTTCGAAAGGTAACCTTCTGTATGTATAATGCGATAATCCTCGATTCATAGACATCTTTCCATCTTTCACACTGGCTCCGCAATTATTTGTGTTGCTTATTGTTCGTGCTATGTCACGCAATCCAACAGTTTCTATAGTCGTGAGCTGTTGTCTTAAGTTAGTTTTAAAAAGTAAATTAATGATATCATACGTGCAAGAAAAGAGAAAAACTACGATTGATAACAACCTTTTTATAAAATCACGGATTTTTTATTTTAATTCCTACTTGTTTTCCCTTATCAGGACGTCTCTGCTGGACTTATCCTATCATTTAGAAACCCTTGCTGCTAAAATTATTTAAGGAAAGTGATGGCAGTGGCGGGGTAAAATGATCCCGTGGGAGACGTAAGAGACGGCAGAGGGAAATGAAACTGGAGACTGACAGAGGCATCTTCCTCATAACAACTTAAAGTAATAGAATCTGCGGCCCCAACCCGTCTGACAAGCATTACAACTATGGCATATCTTTATATATATTCTTTATAAGTGTGACAAACGAGCACACAGTCTACTTGATGGTAAGTGGATGCTGTGGCTCATAAACATCTAGGTTTATCCTCGATTAAGAATCAAAATGCAGATGCGTTGTAAGTCCTGAGGACTAAGATGGAATGCCTCGTTTCCAGTAAAAAAGGATCTCCGGTCTCACCATAGGAAACACAGCAGTATTAAGCTGCTATTTTACGCTGGTATTCTGTGAGAGCGTGATCCTTCTCCGGTCGAGCCGACACATTTGTGCTACAACCATAATAGAGCTGCAGCGTGCCAAGTATACATGTATACTACATGTATGAGGCATATTTATGAGACAATCAATGGGGGAGGCCCATGTTCAGTAGTGAATTTAATAAGCTGTAATGAATGGCTGGTTGGTTACGTGAATAGTTTGATGTTTTACAATGTTTGAAATGCTTGCATAGGTTTTTAAGCTTTGTACAAAGATGTCGAAATTACGTGTATTGTCTACAGAACATCCGTTATTGTTTCTCACTGTTAACAAATCAGCGCTGACTAGAATGAAATAGTTGGGATAAGATATATTTACTTGTGAACTAGTTGTTCCTTTGTTTTGTAGTAAATTTATTACGATTAGATATCATGGGTTTATTTTTTTTCTAGGAACCCTAATTATTTTTGTAAAATAGAAGTAGCCAAAGATACTCAATGTAACATCATGTGTCATTGCAGGGCCCGACAAAATCGGTCCAACCATTTCGGAGATTAGCCGGAACAAACAACGGTTTTGTTTTGTTATAAGTACCGTAATTACTTTCATATGTATGTAGTAAAAAACTGTTTTTTCGAAATTAAAAATAGACACTTCAGTTTTATTTATTTGTATAGATTTGCAACCAGTGATGATAAATTAGCCTTTCTACGGCTTCGCTCGCGTGGAATTTATTCTACGTGCAAACATCATTTTAATAGTTTAGTATGAGAGTGGATATAATGATTTCTTAAATTTACGCGAACACTACACATTGAATAAAACTATTATTTACGGATTTTATCGCATTTAATTACATTAATTTATTTTTATTATTATCCCGACGACGCGGAGTATAATACGAAAGTATTAGCGAAGGGAATGAACTTCGCATTAACTCCGCGAAAAATCCCGTACGAAGAAATTATCTGCAGTGTTGAGGATTGTCTGTTTAAGAATAATATCGGTAAGGAAGATTTGGAGGCCATACGTCAAGATATTTCGTCCTTGTTACGTCGTAGTTCAGTGCCGAAACCAAACCTTCCCAAAGACGAATTTATAGCGCTAAATAACTTACGGAACAGACCAGAACTCACGATTCTCCGCGCGGATAAAGGAAATGCTACGGTGGTAATGGACGCGTCGGAATATAATTTTAAAATACAACAACTTTTATCGACGAAAGTACATATAAAAAGGTCAAAACAGACCCTACAACTAACACGCTTAAAACAACTAGCGATTTAATAAAGAAATACTCCGAAAAATTAAATCTCGACGTGAATTCGCTAATACCATCATGTGCCAAACCACCGAGGTTGTATGGGTTACCGAAGATACACAAACCAAACGCTCCACTACGTCCCATAGTGAGCCAGATCGATTCACCAACTTATAAGCTGGCACAATACTTAGCAAAAATACTATCACCACTGAGAGGACATACCAGAGCACACACAAAGGATTCATACCATTTTGTGAGTGAGATAAAAGACCTACATCTCGCTAACAATGAAACTATGGTCAGTTTTGATGTTCAGTCACTATTTACATGCCTACCTATTGTGGACTGCATCTCAATTGTAACTAGGAAGCTAGAAGAAAATAACATGCCTCAAGAATATGCAATACTACTTGAACATTGCCTCAAATCTGGCTATCTATTGTGGAAGGAGGAGTTCTACAAGCAAGTAGATGGTGTGGCGATGGGCTCACCTGTGTCTCCCATAGTCGCCGACATATTCATGGAGGACTTTGAGGAGAAAGCCCTTCTTACTGCTCCTGTAAATCCAAGGTTCTACAAGCGGTACGTAGACGACACTTTCACAATTCTACCATCTGACAAAGTAACTGCATTTTTAGACCACCTTAACTCCATAAACTCTAAAATACAATTCACAATGGAGTTAGAGGCAATTAATTCTTTAGCTTTCCTAGATGTTTTAGTCATCCGAAATCCTGATAACACTATTGGTCACACTGTGTATAGGAAAAAGACCCATACCAACCGATATCTAAATGGTGAATCTCACCATCATCCTTCACAGTTAGCTACCGTGGGTAAATCTTTGTTTCAGAGAGCACGAGGGATCTGTGACAGAAAACATCTGGCTGCGGAGCTTCAGCATGTCAAGCAAGTATTACAAGACAACAAGCTTCGGGTCCCGCGCCTACGTCACAGTGAACGAGTGAAGCCGGCCACAGTCGAGCGCGCGCCTGCTCTATTACCATATGTTAGAGGAGTCACGGACAAGATTGGCTACATCTAGAAGCGAGCGTCCATTAAGACATACTACAAGCCGCTGAAGAAGATTAGTCAATTTTTACCATCCATCAAATGTAATATTCCTCTACAAGATGCAGGTGTGTACAAGCTAGATTGTGAATGTGGTCTCTCTTACATAGGTCAAACAAAGAGATCTATAAAAACCCGCGTGAAGGAACATATAGCTGATGTGAAGCACCGACGCTCCGGGAAGTCTGCAGTCTGCGAACATGTTCAAGATCGTCCCCACCATTACATTAGATTTGATAAACCACAAATTCTCGCAAAAGAACACCGATTCCTTCATCCAAATTTCAATAGAGAATATGGTTGGGTGCTACCATCTGCTTGGGATCCTATAATTAACAAAATTAAACCCAAACCCAAGCATACCACTGCAAGACTTCATGATACTATAAGCTCGTTTTGCGTAAATCGGACCAAAAATTAATATTAAAAAACTGAAGGTAGCCGGAATAACTATGACATTGGGACGTCAAACATCTCAGTCCCCCCCGTGACCATGGGCGCTGTAAAGCACCCGAAACGTCGGGATAATAATAAAAATAAATTAATGTAATTAAACGCGATAAAATCCGTAAATAATAGTTTTATTCAATGAGAGTGGATAACTGATAAAGTCTTTTGTTTGTAAACTACATTAAAGTCTAATTAAAAAAAAGAAATTACTCCCCACCATACTATCGGTAATAAATAATCAAAAGATGCCACGAACTATCCCCAAATTTGTATGAACATATACTTTTATTAAATTCTTTGTAGTGTGTTGCAATTATAGGCTTATACGTGGTAGAGCCCTGCTGCAGTTATATTAGTAGTATAGTTGTAGCACGAATGGGTCGGCTCGACCGGGGAAGGGCCACGCTCTCACAAAATACCAGCGTCAAATAGTAGCCTAATGCTGCTTTTTTTTCGTATGACGAGTGTAGAGAACCGGAAACCCTTTTTACTGGATACGAGGCATTCCGTCTTAGTCTTCACGGGTGACAACGCATCTGCATTTTGAGTCGTAATCGAGGATAGATGTAGATGTCAATGGGCCACAGAAACCACTTACCATTAGGTAGACTGTGTGCTCGTTTGTCACCCTATCCTTTAAAAAAATACTAAAATTTTCTTTGGAACCAGAAAATTAAAAACTGTCTTTTAATATTGTGTACAAATACCTAGACCACACTCCATTGATTTTGAAACATCACATTTCGCACTTAGGCTAGATGCCGCTATTATGAGATTTATGTTAACTAGCTCGTTAAGTGGTTTTAAAGTAAAATGGAGTGACTCAAGTTGTAAAATCTCGACGCATCCGAGAATTTTGTATTCATTAGTTAACCTCCAACAGTCGCGTGGGATTTTCCTTGTGGTTTTGCTTTCATCTTAGCCTGTTCTAACCTTGTGTAGGCAAAAAAATTGCTAATATAGTCAGTGGTTATATGTGTTAATTTTTATGTTAAATCTAAAGTGACACGAACGCTCTTTTTTTTTTACATGGGGAAATGCCTACGCATACCCGCCTCGCGGGGGCAAGGACGGGTTATGTCGGACTCGCACCGACTAAAACCCCATGGTGTTCCACCTTCGTCGCATATTGGCAGGGCTACGGGAACGCTTTCGCACACTTCCGCGGCCCTACCAGCGCCTGCCGCCCCATGGCAGCACCTCCTCGGGAGAGGAATATTCCTCTCCGTTCTCCTTCCCAAGTAAGGCGCACCAGAACACATGGCACGCCTTCCTCCACGGCCCCAATTACATCTGCGCAACAGACGCCCCCGCGTCCGATGCGCGAAGGCCATGGGGCCAGGAAAAACGAGCTAACTTAGAAGTACTAGCCTTCCCGACCCCAGTGGCGGATCTGGTCTATGGCTCCGCCGCCAACCAAGATTCGGCTGCGGAGAATAGGGAGAGCGGCGCCTCGCAATACCGACAATCCTCTCCCCCCGCAGCCCCATCATCACCGCATCAACGGTGCGGCCCCGTTTGAGTCGCGGAGGATAGGGCGAGTGGCGCATCGCCATACCAACACTCCTCTTCCTCCGTGACTCCACCTCGGCTGCAGCGGTAGGGGGTGCGGAGTCCCCACTCGCTGCAATCCACCAGCACACATCCGAAGTGGGCTCCCCAAGCCCTCTCGGAGTGGCCACCTCAGGCCGGCCCTTCACCTCGGGCCAGCCACGTGGGTTCCTCTTTGTTCACCGTGGGAGACCAAGCCACGGCTACTAAGCCCCCCCGCCACGACAAGGCGGGAACCCGTTCGGGGGGGCACGAACGCTCTTGGGAACAAGCTTTTTCTTTCGCGAGGTCACCATCATCACCATCATGATTACAGCCCCTATATAACGTTTAAACGCTTCTTTTTAAGAAAAGGGTTGACAAACGAGCACACAGTCTATATGACGGTAAATAAATGCTGCAGCCTAAAGACTACATTTATCCTCGATAAAAAAACAAAATGTCGATGCATTTGTGTGTAAGACGCTAAGGACTGACATGGAATGTCCTGTTACCAGATTAAAAAAGGATCTCCGGATCTCAACACTTACCATACGAAACAGCAGTATTAAGCTGCTATTTTACGCTGATATCCTGTGAGAGCGTGGTCCTTCCCCAGTCAAGTCGACCCATTGGTGCTACAAATATAATATAGCTGCAGCGTGGCTCTACCACGTGTAAATTTCTCAATTTCTTTCACAAAAATCTTCAAGTTTTTTAAAATAAAATAGATCACTTCCGGTGTTACTCTCCATCTGTTCTTAAAGTACGAGGGTGGATTGAAAAGTACTCGGCCTAACCAAGAAAATAAATACATACTAAATCAGTTATATTTTTATTTTTCTACATAATCACCATCAAGTTCAATACACTTTTGCCACCTCCCCTTCCAAGCATTTAGACCGTTGAAAAAAATGATTCTTCCTTAGGGTCAAAATATGCGTCTACAGCTGCTTTGACCTCGTCGTTTGTCGAAAATCCTTGACCTCCCAAGTGCTTTTTTAGGTTAGGGAACAGAAAGAAGTCTGATGGTGCCAGATCAGGTGAATACGGCGGATGCGGTAACAGTTCAAAGCCACAGTTGTGAATTTCAGCCATTGACTGTACTGACGTGTGAACACCGGCGTTATCTTGATGAAACAGGACTTTTCTTCTGAGCATTCCTCGACGTTTTTCTTTTATTTCCTCTCGTAAACGACGTAGTAAGGTGCAGTAGTAATCAGAGTTTATAGTCTGACCCCTTTCAAGATAATCAATCATAATCACACCTTTCGAGTCCCAGAATACTGAAGCCGTCACCTTATTTGCTGACAAAATCGACTTAGCCTTTTTATGGGGTGGTGAACCAGGTCTTCTCCACTGTTTTGATTGTTGTTTTGTTTTCGGTGTACAGTAATGAACCCATGTTTCGTCCATAGTAACAAAACGATTCAAAAAATCATCTGCATCGGCTTCAAATAACTCCAAACAGTCGCGTGAAATAGTCAATCGCGTCCTTTTTTGTTCAACTGAAAGCAGTCGCAGAACCCACCTCGCAGACACCTTGTGGAAACCCAACTCGTTGACAATGATGTTTTGAGTTCGTTCATAAGAGATGCCTATAATCTCGGCTATCTCTCTAATTTTTAATCTGCGGTCTCCCATTATTAAATCAAGTACTTTTTTAATATTTTCGTCAGTAGTTGACGTCGAAGGCCTTCCAGAGCGGGGTTCATCTTTCACACTCTCTCTACCACGCTTAAATTCTGCTATCCATTTTTTGACGGATGAATATGATAGAGCACAATCGCCTAATGTATTGACCATGTCATCGTGGATGGCTTTTGATGATAGCCCCTTCTTATGGAGGTACTTAATGACGGCACGCTGCTCGATTTGCTCCATTCGCGGAAATTATGTCCGATTACTTTGTTAATAAATTTATAAAATCACAACTAATTATCGCACACGTTTCGAACTTCACATAATGAACTAGTCTAAACTGAACTAAATAATGTGGGTAGATTTGATTTTTAGAATTGAATGGATCTGTGTTAGGCCGAGTACTTTTCAATCCACCCTCGTACCTACAGTACAATCGGTTCAGTTGTTTCAAACATTAGGCAGGGCAGAGAGACGTACAGAGATTTTTTTAAATATTTAAAATAATACGTTGTAGATCCACGCTGCAGCTGTATTATAGTTGTAGCACGAGTGGGTCTGCTCTACCGGGAAAGGGTCACGCTCTCACAGAATACAGGCGTAAAATAGTGCTGGGTTTCGTATGGTGGGATCCGAAAACCCTTTTTTACTGGAAACGAGGCGTTCCATCTTAGCCCTCAGGGGTGACAACGCATCTGGGTTTTGATTCTTAATCAAGGATAAATGTGGATGTCTATGGGCCACAGCATCCACTTACCATCGGGCGGACTGTGTGCTCGTTTGTCACCTTTATATTCTATATAAAAAAGTTTATTTATGTCTTAATAGCATAAATAAATAAAAATAACCCTTTACCTTAATAGAAACGAGTTATGTTAATATTGCAGAAAAACACTTTAATTTTATATTTAAGTTGTATAGATAATCCTAACCAAACGAAATTACTAACATGTTGAATTTTGTTGGCACTGAATGAACTATGACGGCTTGTTAATTCGATTTCTTCGGATAGATCGGCACCTGCCATCGGTATCGCGTTGCAACACGTGCTCACTCGCGAAACGTTGACCAATATAGCACGTTTGTGATGAAAGATGTCGATGATTGAGAAAGTCAACGGTGATATTTATCACTTCATGTGGAAAGCACCGGTGGTGAGATATTTTAGTAAAATGATGTTTTGATTAAAATTCCGTTTACGGATTTTATGGCGTTTGATTTTTAATTATTTTTAATTCCCGACGTTTTGGCTGCTTTCCAGCACCGATGGCAGGTATATATAATGTACTTTGTGACCAATGTTCAAGGGGGACTGAGATGATTGATGTCATTGTTAAACCCGGAGTACCATCAGCTTTTTTAATTATTGTTTATAGTCCGTTTTTATAGTACTCCCTATTTATAAGAAATCATTATGTAAAAAGACGTTTATTTAAAAAAATTATGTACTAGATTGATCAATAAACCGGAACAGTACACTTATCAATGAGTTACAGAAATATTTTTATTTAATATTTTTTCGAATTTTAAATTCGTTAGTAACCAAGGTCAGAAAATACTAAATTAAAAACTATACCCAATTTTTTAATTATACTGTTTAAGATGTATTAGCTTAAAATTCGATTAGGTTGAAAAATAAATACAATTTGCATAAACGTATCCTAGAGTTTCATTTAAAAAGACTTTTTCGTGAAAAAGCCTAAGACACGAAACTATCCCTAATAAATATTAAACCACGTTTTTTTATTAATCCTATACCTTTAAACGAGCAATTCTTATATATATATATATATATATATATATATATATATATATATATATATATATATATATATATATATATATATATATATATAATTGGAATCTCGGAAACGGCTCCAACGATTTTCATAAAATTTAGTTTAGTGAAAATGTCGTTTTGTCCGTGTTGTTGGCAATGAAAAACTGCTACAATATAAGAAGGTAAATTTTGACACTATGTTAATGATCGTAATAGCTCAAGTGGATATCGAACGGTCGCGAAATCTTAATGGCTTGGTTCGCATCCTGTCCTCGATCCGTTTTTATCCCTTGTTTTTTCCTGCTTTTCTAAAAAAATCTATTATTTCGAGCCCTTTTTTAGTATTTTTTAAAAATACGAAAATTTTAATTAAACTAATTGCACTCATGATTTTTTATTCAAATAACCAGTTCGGTTTTTTTCTATTATGTCAACAAGATCCAAAAATACCCTAATATAAAAAAACCGAGTAAAGCTCGGTCGAATGAAAGAGGCTGCTAGTTCAGGGGTTACGACCGAGCGCATAAAATACTAGCTGCGTCTCGCATGGAATACAATTCTCTGTCTTTGTAACGTTCGTGATTGCGTTGTTCACTCACGTTGGTGCAATAATTACTATAGTATTTGTGTTAGTATGTAGTCAGGCGTATGTGTACCTAAGAACATAAAATTTTAAATTATCCACTAATTACACCGAATGTATGGATGTGAAGATGTGTGTGTAACCAACGCACGCTAAAATACAGACTGGATTGTGATGAAATGTGGTAGAGCCACGCTGCTATATTATGGTTGTAGCACGAATTGGTCGGCTCAACCGGGGAATTACTATGCTCTGACGGAATACTGGCATTAAATAGCAGATTAATACTGCTGTATTTCGTTGGATGAGTGAAGAGAACCGGAGATCACTTTTTACTGGAAACAAGGTATTCCATCTTGGTCCTCAGGGTTGACAATGCATCTGCATCATCATCATCATCATCATCATCATCATCATTATTATTACAGCCCTTCACAAGTCTACTGCTGAACATAGGCCTCCACCAAGTAATGCCACAAAGCACGGTCCTGAGCCATCTGCATCCATCGACTTTCTGCATGTCTTACCAGGTCGTCACTCCATCTAGTGGGGGGTCGCCCTACACTACGCCTACCGGTAAGAGGCTGCCACTCGAGAACCTTTCTTTCCCATCGGTTATCGTTTCTTCGAGCTATATGGCCGACCCATTGCCACTTCAGCTTACTAATCCATCGGGCTATGTCGGTCAATTTGGTTTTACTGCAGATATGCTCATTTCTGAGTCTATCACGCAGAGAAGCTCCGAGCATAGCCCTTTCCATAGCTCGCTGAGCGACCTTGAGCGTCCTCATACGGCCAGCAGTGCAGGACCACGTCTGCATATTGATTCTTAATCAATGATATATGTCACAGAATCCCCTTACAGTTAAGTAGAATGTGGCAAATAATATTTAGAAAAAATCTCCAATAACACAGGACATTTTAGGCGTGTATATTGCATGCGAAGCCGTGAGCAGAAGGTAGTGTGCTGACTTAGTTTTCAGATCTAATGGTGACTAATATTTTTGTAGTAAATTATTTTCACGTATGTTCGAACAATTTTATCAGCGTACACCGATAAAGCAGAAAAGCTGCACGTTTTCTAATATTTGATTAGAAACTTATTTATAGCCTATGTTGTTCAGAGAGAAATAATCTTACTGCAATATAAAATTTTTGAGAAGTTGTTCATTCTTTAATTTTTGGTATGAATAATCGTACTCTCTTTGGGATCCGCCACATAGATAACAACCGGGAATCTCCATTTCAGAAAAAGAAATATAGTATTCTGAAAATAGAAGTCTCCACGTGTTCTGTGATACTGTGCTTAATTTTTATTTTTGTTTCATAAAACGTTTCATTATTAAAGGTATAATTAGTATAATGGAAAGCTTCTGGAAAAAGGACCGGGTTAACCAGAGCGGTCAGTGAAATTGGCTATGTAATGACGCCTCTTCGATGCCGGCCGACGTGTATTGACTGCCAATGATGCGACCCAGTTAGTGCGTAAGAACGGGTTGAAGTGGTATACCGTACGTTCAATATATTATACTTGTACGTGTTTTCTCTATTCCACATTGTTAAGTCTAATTTTTTTATCTCTCAAGTACATCCAATCAAAATAGCATTTCCCATCTTAAAATAGTAGCTCAATGATGCTGTGTGTCGTGCGGTGAGATCAGGAGCCCGTTTTTAAAGGAAACGAGGCATTCCATCTTAGTTATCACAGATGACAACGCATCTCTATTTTGATTCTTAAGCGAGGTTACATGTCTATGAGTCAACACATCCACTTACCATCAGGTGGACTCTGTGCTCGTTTTTCATCCATATTCTATAAAAAATTACTATCACGTGGACTGTGCACTCGTTTGTCACCCATTGTCCTGAAAAGTTAGGTAAGAGGATATTATTTCCCTAGATGGCATTCTTGGCATAGCCAGAGAGAGCGAAATTTTAAGGGTTTGTCGTTCTTGAGTGTAAACTTCAATAAAAAAAAGTTTATTTGATAACAATTACATTTATATGAAGCGAAAGCGTCGAGATTAAACCCTGAATAAATTAAAGAAGATTACATCTAATGAGATAACTTAGATAATTCCAGCAATTTTTTCACATGGAACGGCTGCCTACTTTCTTTCTATTATAAACACTTTCTTTAACCAGCTGTAGTTACATGTTTACAAGATTGCGATGTGTTTTGAATTTTGAAAGTGAGGAGTTCACAGCTCAGCGGACCATGCGGCCGCCATTAACGGATTTAGACTGCGGTGGACATAGTTCACGCGAGTATACTACACCCAAACACAGAGTGTTATTTGTAATATTGAATTAAAAAACAATTTATAGCCCACCTGGTGGTGTGGTATCTTTTATACGTGGTAGAGCCAAGCTGCAGCTATATTGTAGCGCGAAAGGGTTGGCTCGACTGTGGAAGGACCACGCTCACACAGAATACCAGCGTCAAACAGCAGTTCGATGCTGCTGTGTTTCGTGTGGTGAGTATAGAGAACTGGAGACCAGAATGTTTTGATGTTGATATAAACTTCAAGTAAATTAAATCGCTTGGGGGCCTTATGAACATGATTAGCTGTCGTCATCAACTGTCCACTGGGATGAGCTGTCGTCAAAATCTCCCAAAAACTTCGCAATGTGACGCATCAGCATATTGACTATATATATATATATATATATATATATATATATATATATATATATATATATATATATATATATATATATATATATATATATATATATATATATATATATATATATATATATATATATATATATATATATAAAAATGAAGATTCCGAAAGAAATGATAGGCTCAGAAGGGCTAGAACCCAGAACCGTAAAGTCAGTTAAATAAAAAATTATAACCTAACCCTTCATGGTGGATCACAGCAGTACAAGTACAATTGCTTAGTGGTTGATTTCAGTAAGATCGTGGTACCCATCTAGACGGACTACTAGATAGAAAGCTAGTCTAGTCTAGTAATGTTCAATATCGATTCGATTAATCGAATTATCGATTAATCGCTTATTTAAAGTCAAAGTTAACTCGGAGTACCTTCAGCTTTTAATTACTACTATTGGGCCGATCTACACAGCGTGAGCTTACTGTATCTTGAGGTTTTGCAGTGGTATGCTTGGGTTTAGTTTTAGTGTTATTAATTACAGGATCCCAAGCAGGTGATAGTAGGCGACGTCATTTTGAATCCCATTCTTTAACCATACGGGTAGTAAATGTAACGTGTGGCAGTAGTAACTGCTCGACTTAGTGTCTCGGCAATATCACTAATGGGTACTTAATTAAAATTCAGTAAAGAGAAACGTCCGTAGCTTACAATCATATGCAGTGGTGGTGGTTTAAAAATATCCGTTACCCGTCATCGTCCCTTGGGTGTCATAATAAGCGACAGAGAAAAAACTCTAAATAAAATTGCAGTTGCGAATTCGCCTTCCAAGTCAGGGAACCATAGCAAATATCTCCACTATGAGGCAATGTGTGGGGGAGGTCTACTAAGCAGTAGACCCTTAATAGACTACCGGCTAACCGCTACGAGCTTAATGGAAAAGACTGCCCATCTATACCACCAACCTCACCCCATAGATGGATTTCTTCCCTTATTGTGGGTTATTTTATCCTACTAAGGGCTTTAGTTGTGTTGGCTGTTCGGAAAAAATATGTGATCTTCAGAAAATTTTATATACATACAATTTTATATAACCACCTATTTATTATGTTTTAGAACTTTAATATATATTAATAACTTCAGTATCATCAAGATCAGACCAGTAATGACGATGATGATTATGAGATCGTTAATGGCATCATTTAAAAAGATAAGGCCCGGTCTTGATTTTTATTCTCATAATGTCGGCCCCTAAAACCAGCAACACGGCGCCACGCCATTAAATCAGAAGATAAAATAAAATGTATCCTTCGTTGATTAGCCTTTTGCCTAAAGAAACCTTCAGTGAGATAAAAGGAGCAAGAGTTTGAAAACGACCTTCTTGTAATTTATGAGACGTATGTATTTTGTTTCCATTTTGTAATTTAGAGACGTTCAAATTGCGACATAATCCAAATAAACGGACGTGGTAAAGCCACAACCGCAAGTGGTAGCTGACCGTGAGCCTCTAAATTAGCATAAACGGGCGGACGGTTACTCACATCTAGATTAACATCTGGTGTAACATTCGGAATGGGAAACTCACAAATTTTCTGGTCAAATTTTATTTAGTGGTCTCTCATTAAGATATTTAGGATGTTAAGTAGATATCGTTATAAAGACATTAATGTTTGCTTACTTGAGGACAACTGTTCAATGTATATTAGGTTTTTATAACTTTTTGATACCGTTTCAATAAGACGAACGAACTAGTCCACCTATTGCAAGTGGCTACTACACCGAACTTGAGATACGGGGTTGGAGGTAATAGTGTTGTGACTAGAGTTGCAGTGATATTGCACCTAATTGAGGGGGGGTGTTCTCTTCAAACTGGGGATATACATCTTTTTTTCAAGCAGATTAAGAGCTAATTAATTTTAATATTTCTAATCACGTCTGGTTCTTTTAACCATAACAAACTTTTAAACGTGGAAGAGTCACGCTACAGCTAAGTAATATGGTTGCAGCACGAATGACTCGACCGCGGATAAACCGCGCTCCCACAAAGTAACAGCGTAAAATAGCAGCTGTATGCTGCTATGTATGGACCATTTCCCATAAAAAAAGTTGTTTTTAGTTAGCTGTTAACTTTTTTTTATTATATAATTAATAATATTTTGTATCTATCTGCTTTGTCAAAATGATTTATTTTTCATTGTAAGTGTATAATTAAGTTCACCTATAAGAATACCTAAACATAATGTTTGTTTTGAGTATTTTGTGCCATTTTGTTAAGAAATGGCCAAATGAATATCTCTTTCTTTCTTTCCGAACCTGAACCGGACATCCTTCTTCAAGAAAGTCTACCATCTTAATCCTCAGGGGTCAGAGGTGCAAAGCATTTGCATTTTGATACTTAGTAAGGTGAAGTCTGTTCTCGTTTGTCACTCTTAATCCTATAAAAAAGGTTCTAATATTTCACCTGAATATTACTTAGTATTGATTTAAAATTCAGTATGTCAGACATAACACGTAATTTTTTTTTAAATAATAAAACATCCATCGTTTTTTATTTTGGAATAATACCAGTTACACTATTGACATTACCAGTAACCCGTTAATAACTTTAAAGTACGCTTAAAATGCTAGTGCTACGATACGATAATGTCGCGAAAGGAGTCTGCTAATAGGAAAGGGAAAGGACGACAGATATCTTTCTCCGCTGGCGGAGATTCGGGCGCTAAAGTAAAGCATATCAGATCTTCCTCCATCACCATTGCAGTTCAGACAGCAGACATCAGTATGTTGGCTTCTTTTTCACAATGCCTTGAAGTGCCCTGGCACAGGTAATACCATATTATCTGTCTGATGAAGAAGGAGCGGAGAACTCTATCTGCACTTCCTTTTCTAGAAGGATGCTGTAATAGCTACTGCCTTCGGGGCTGCGGTAGTAAACGAAATCCTTCGTGTAGCCACGACAAAGGGCGAAGAGATGAACACCATGCGGATTTAGCCGGTAGAAGTCTGGCATAACCTTTCTGTTACCCTCGCAATAGACGAGATTTCCCCACATAAAAAAGGAGTATTTCGTGAGCGTAGTCGAATGGTGGATTCACACCTACGAGTACGTATTTTACATTTCGCTGTCCGTATACGTAACCTACCATATACCACTGTCGCGCAATACAATAGATAGCATTTATGATCTAGATGCAAGATTAGATTGCAGACTTGAGCACTAAATAGGTTTCAAAATAACTGGCAGCTGGCCCATTGACTTTATTGGTAAACACAATAAGTATTACGAATTGTGTTTGGCGGTCGATGGTAAATTATATCATTCTTGCCATATTCGGTCATGACAATATTTTCGTGAAGTGGAGTCCACCGCCTAAACTTGTGTTTATCCATTAATAGTCTAAAACCAAGATTACGCTAACGTGAATAATCGTCAATTATGATTAATGGATTTTTACGTGGTAGAGCCATGCTGCAGTTATATTAGTAGTATAGTTATAGTACGAATGGGTCGGCTTGACCGGGGAAGGACCACGCTCTCTCAGAATACCAGCGTGAAATGGTAGCTTGATGCTGCTGTGTTTCGTATGGTGAGTGTAGAGAACCGGAGACCCTTTTTACTGGAAATGAGGCATTCCATCTTAGTCCACACGGGTGACAACGCATCTGCATTTTGATTTGTAATCGAAGATAAATGTAGATGTCTATGAGCTACAGCAACCACTTACCATCAGATAGACTGTGTGCTCGTTTGTCACCCTATCCTATAAAAAAAAGGGTTCCGTACCCAAAGGGCAAAACGGAACCCGTTTCAAAAATTTCTTCAGTTTTAATTTTTAGATGCCTCTTCTTGTTTTAGAATTTTCTAATTCCCGATTTTTTATTTATTTATTATATGGACAACAAAACAGATAACAACCACATCATTTTTATATTTTACTACAGGAGGGATCAAATCCACGCTTAACAATATTAATGCCGTACATTATTACTACATAATACAAAAAAAACACAGTTTACAAACAACCAATTTAAAATTGATGTGATATGAGAAGGAGTGTGTATGACTGTAAGCTCCTTTACTGCTCTTTTGAATATCCTGATGCATGATGATTTATTAGTCAAAAAATTTTTTCTCACCTTGCGTGTAAGTTGTCATTATAGAGAGAGATAAATAAAAATATTGCTTTTTATTATTTTTTTATCTTTTAAACCTAAAAATGCTCTTAGTTATCAGTTTTATACATATTTCCATTAATCATATACATCATAATATGTACATGATTCATAGAAATAAGTCTAAACATTTGACTCATAGTAGAAACTACACTGTCACAGTTTTCTCATATATCTATTATAATATACATATAGTAATGTAAAGGCCTTTCATCGTCATCATGATTACAGCCCTTCACAAGTCTGGTGGCTTTGAGTTATCCTTCATAATGCGTATATTGACTTCGACTTCGATATTGATGATGTTCTCATTTTATTTATATTGAAGACGGTTGGACATTGTAAAAATATAATTTGAATAAAATTGTTAAATTTGTTAGTTTTGAATATCATAAGTATGTGTTATTTTATTGTTGAAATTGTTTCATTGTTTAATTTGTGTAGTATGTAATGTAAGTAATCTCGATTTAAATTTAATTTTCATGCTGTATTGTATCAAAATAGCAAAACGTGTGCATAATACAACTAAAACATTTGTATATTTACCATATTTTATGCAAATAAAGATTATTATTACTACATTTTATTTTTATTTTACCATTTGTGTTACTTACTATATAAAACACATCAACATTGTTGTAATTTTTTGATATTTGGTTTTTAACTACATATCTATGGTTTTCACTTTTAGTATTTTATTTATGACATTATAAATGTTATTTTAAAGGTAATATTAAGGACGTGTAGATTATTAATTAATTGTCCTTGTATAAATTAATGACTCATATGTAATTCATATTCATGCCTAAAACGTTACAATACTTGGCACTGTATAAGAAGCGGAAATCGGACAAGGGTATATGAAAGAATAGGCACATTATTACTCATATCGTATATTATATTATATTATAGATTAAATTATTATAGATTATTTTTCAAATTCAATTTTAATTTGTCAGATTTATTGACATTGATAACGACGCTGCGGTTTCCTGAACTTAATAATTAATTCTACTACGAGTTAAGATATATCCAATATGATTGGAGGCTTATAATTTTCCTCTCAATAGGTGTCGCTAGTTGGTATTGAGATAGAGTGAGGATTGTGTAGCTGTAAATTTTCATACAAAAAACGATACCGTTTTACCTCTAGTAAACATAGTCTAACTTTCATAATTTTTGGCAATGTAAAACGTACAGACCTAAATCAAGGTATACTGAATCTAATGGGACCAAAATTGTAAAAACGTTATCGCTCGAAAATCGAAAAAAAAAGAAAATGTAAGCAATTACTTCCAACATTTGCAACTCTCCCTATCGCACGACGGCGATACGGAGCGACCGATGTGAAATAGATAGCATTTTTGAATATACCTAATCACGCCGCGTATAGGCACTTCTCTATGGTTTCTAGTGTATGCACAGTGTATAAACACAAAACAATGTGTCAGACCGATACAATCACTATAACGGTTAAACGTGAACCAAGCCATTCGGCGTGATGGGTGTTAAAGTCGCCGAGGATATCGATATCTGCGAAGGGGATGCAGATCCCCTCCGCAGATATCAACGCAGCAGTGTCAGCAGTGTAGCAACGAATTTGTAGCCATTTGGACGTGGTCGAAGAGTCGGTCTGTTTCGGCATTACCGCTATGGGACCTATAGAGGCACCCGTAGACGCGCGGATGGTCGTCGCTGTCCACGCGTAGCCAAAGGATAGACAGGTCCGAACCTTCAAGTCTGCCGAGGTGTCGAGAACAGATGTCCTCTGTGACGTAAACGCAAACTCCAGCCTGAGGCACAAAGGAGTGTTCCAGTTTGTAACCCGGGTAGGAGAGATACGAGACATCAGCCGGAGAGGACACCTGCGTCTCGGTCAGAAAGAGCAGAGCCGGCCTCGCCGTCTCGGGATGGTAGTGGACGGCGTTTAGGTTAGAGTGAAGTCCCCTGATATTGCAGAAATTCACGGACAGCGTGGCAGGGCTCGCCTTGGTCTTGTTGCTCCGTTTGCCTCGAGCAGTTGTAGTCTTGAGCGGAATTTTGCCCCCCCCCCCCCCCAGAATATGCGGGGCAGCCTGAGCACCCACGCTCAGAAGTGGAGAAACATGGTCATGGATATTCAGCGAGGGATTCTCCAGGGGTGCTGGTACCCTCCTGTGGTAGTCTATCATCATTTAATTCCGCTACCATTCCGGGGGGGGGGGGGATTTGGGCCTCCCGACACCTGCACTCACCAGACGAAACGCGGAAGCAGAGCCTCCACTTCACGCCGGTATTCTGTGAGGTCGTGGTACCACCCCGGTTTGAGCCGGCCCATACGTGCAACAGCAAAGCTGCCGCGTGGCTCTACCACTGTTAAATACTTAAATTTCTAATACTGTTTATAAAATTATTAAAGAACAACACATTAAAATCACCCGTGAAAAAAAGAGCTCGACTATCGACGTTCGATAAATTAGATGAACTACACAAATGTACAATAAGGAGAAAAGTTCATTCAATATATTTAAATAACGACTACCCGACATTCGACAAAATGAAGACACTTCATAAAATAATGCACGAGCTTGGTTTCGATTTCAATAAACAAAATTCTTTCATAATTAATGTAACTGTAGAATGTAGCGATACTGATTAGTGATTTAAGTAATTTTAAGAAAATTTGTTTTCATTAAACTTAATTAAATGTTTGAAAAAAAAGGAATTTTTACTCCACTGTGAATACACCTTTACCCTGTAGTTGCACTGATGACTCACTATTTTCTTAACGCGAACGGATTGTAGTGTTTTTTACATTAAACTCTTTTTATAAATCTTCTACTTTGAGGTATATCTTTTAGATATTTCGTGTCAGTATACGTCATGGGCGACTATGAATGGGACCATGGTTATAGGATGTCTCTTTATACAGTGCCTACACTCAACACAGTAACCTCTACACTAAAAAATACGTGCCACCATCGATAATATGATATAATATGATCAGTCTTCAAACGAGTCATCATCTTATCAAAATGAAGAACTTCAAGTTAAATTAATATAAATCACAGATAGTGCAATAATAATTTACCTTCCAAGATTTCATCGTGGCTTACCACCAGGTGGAAATACATCCAAGCATTGGGTAATAAAAGTAAAAAAAAAACTAAAAATTTACGGTCGAGAAAAACTAAAATGGGTAAACTAGGTATTTAAAAAAAACAAAAGTAAACTTCGATAGAATGAGACGAATGCGGAGTATCAGGAGTTTATCAGTTTTTAGTTTTTCAGAAAAAAATCTTTAAGTTTCTGATAAAATATTGCCTAGAGCCCTCTTGGCATTGCGATTTGTCTGTTTGTAACGATTCATTACGATCGGTTCAGTCATTGTGAATATTAGCCCGGACAGAGAGGGACAATTTTAAAAATAGTTGCTTGGAAATATATTTTTTTATCGAATAAGGACAAACACAGTCCACTTGACATCTACATTTATCCTCGATTAAGAATCAAAACGCAAATGTGTTGTCACCCCTGAGGACTAAGATTGAATACCTCGTTTCCAGTAAAAAAGGGTCTCCGGATCTCTGCACTCACCATACAAAACACAGCAGTGTGAAGCTGCTATTTTACGCCGGTATTCTGTGAGAGCGTGGTTCTTCCGCGGTCGAGCCGACACATTCGTACTACAACCATAACATAGCTGCAACGTGGCTCTACCACGTATACAGTTGAAAATAGTTTGTTATGTCTTAATAATGCTAATAAGCCACTAAGCTTAATTGAAGACAGTTATTTTAATATTACACACATACACTCGACAATTGTATTTATATGTATAGATCATTTTAAAAAAAACATGTCATTTACAGCAATTCTCATATAATTTTTATAAAAAAATCATTCTGTCAACTAAAGCATCTCAATACAAAAAATATATTGAGATGTTAGTCCTTGTTTGTAGATTTTAACAGCCGTCAATGCTGATTACATCTCGTACGATTGATATTTATTTGGCGTCTGCGATGAAATAGCAGCTTGATGCTATTGTGCTTCGTATTTTGAGTGTAGAGAACCAGACAGCATTTACTGGAAACGAGGCATTCCATCTTAGTCATCAGGGGTGACAACGCATCTGCATTTTGATTCTTAATCGAGGATAGATGTGGATGTCTATGGGCAACAGCATCCACTTACCATCAGGTGGACTGTGTGCTCGTTAGTCATCCTCATTCTGTAAAAATAAATATACATTTAAACTCATTGTTAAAAAGAGTGTTGAAAGTAGAATAAAACAAGAATGAACACACAAAAAAAATATAAAAAATAATCGAATGATTTCTAACATTATGAAATATACTCGTAAGCAACAAGAAAGGGGCTCGTCACAGCGTTTACTTAATTTTCTTAAACTCTGCATTAGAAAATTTGAGTTTATATTTTCGTTTACGAAATATAATGTTTCTACTTTCTACTTGTTATACTTGTATGTTAAATAGCTTCACAATAATTATTTCTAATGGTAGAAAGTAGGGTCTAAAATTTATGAATTTCTTCTTTTTATGGTTATAATTTCTTTACTTATGCTCTTATAGTTTAATATGCACGTAAAAATATTAAAACATAAATACTCACACCTGTCACCCAGAGGAGTAAGCAGAGACTAAAGGACTTCGATTTGGAACGATCCTGACATACCTTTCTCGCCTTCCATCCATATACTTACGCATACATACTCGTCTGTTAAGGGTACTCTTGATCTGGCCCATCTATACTCGTAATATATCGCCAATTTGGTCGATAAACTTTCGTCTATGGCGTCGCTTTCACGTATCAAAAGATAACTAAAAGTCTCTAGTTGTTTCTTATTTTGAGGTAAAAATAATAAAAATTCTCATAAATACAAATATATTCTCGTGTATTTTCATGATATTTTATTAAAGATTTCGACAAAGTTAGATAATGCTTGAAGTGAAAATTATTGGTAAAAAAATTTATTCGGTTTTAAAACGTTTCAAAGAATTAATCATTATAGACTAAGATACATCAGATTATAGATTTCTTATAATCTGAGCTAAGAAACATAATGAAAAAAAAAGATTCACGCGCTTTCCGAAGCACGGGAGTGAAACAACGCCAATTTTGTGACTTCGGGCTGCTACAGAGAATTTCTTGACAGAAAAACCTAAGTACTGATTTAGGCCCCATTTCTGTAGAATTAAATAATTGTAGTGATAAATTCTGTGATAAATCTGAACATAAATTAATCATATATAAAGGATAAAATAATATTATAAGTATATCGAACCCGGCGAAACATGACGAGTAACCGTGATTACCATCAATAGACCCGTAAGTCATTCAGTGCCATTTAGTAAAATGATAATGATGGAATTTCAACAGTTTGCAGTCGTAATTATAATCACCATTTAATCACAGTATTTTGAACATTACGAATGATTTAAATTACACAATCTCCTAAATTGCTACTTGAAGTAATGGTTTCATATATTTACGAGAATATTACACATTCATTATCATCATTACAGTCCTTCACAAGTACACTACCGAACATAGGTCTCCCCCAAGGAATGCCACAAAGCACGGTCCCGAGCCACCTGCACCCATCGACTTCCTGCATGTCTTATCAGGTCATCAGTCTATCTAGTTGGGTTGAGAATCCCTGTTTTAATATTTATCTGTATGGGTCTTTTTTCTGAAGAAATAATATGCAGTGTTACTCAGACACTGCCTTACATCAGGCTACCTATTATGGAAGCAGGAGTTCTACAAGCGAGTAGATGGTATGGCGATGGACATATTCATGGAAGACTTTGAAGAGAAAGCCCTGCTTACTTCTCCCATAAATCTATGGTTAGTTAGTTAGTAGTTCGTACAAGCGGCACGAAGACGACAATTCCTCAATTTTTTTTTTAGTTTAAAAAACGTTACCCCTACACTAGGATTTTCTCCTGTATCGTGGGGGCAGTTTACAAACATAAATTGCACAAGGACAAACATCCAGACCCGGAACAATTATTTGTAGGCCATACAAATACTTATTCCGTGCGGGATTCGAGCCCGCGACCCCCAGCGCAGCCACTCATTGCAAAGCCACTGCGCCACGGAGTCTTCAATTCTATTTTTAGATAAAGTAACTACATTTTTAGACCATCTTAACTCGATAAATTTTTATTTGAAAGCATATTAAAAATGTCGATTTATGGATAGAGTCATGGGGGGGATAGCAGGTTAGTCATCGTCAGACCTTGAAACGAAGAGTATTTTTTTAAATAAATTTCATCTACTCTACTAAGAATGGCTGTTACCGTCTCGTCCGTCCAATACAGTTTATCAAAGTCCACTGCTGAATATAGGCCGCCTACATAGATTTTTTTTTATAGGATAGGGTGACAAACGAGCACA
The DNA here is from genome assembly GCA_036936625.1 of Parnassius smintheus behrii. Lineage (NCBI taxonomy): Eukaryota > Metazoa > Arthropoda > Insecta > Lepidoptera > Papilionidae > Parnassius > Parnassius smintheus. Next base: position 39,140,227 of record JAUPFT010000023.1, on the reverse strand, counting down.
CAGTCCACCTGATGGTAAGTGGTTGCTGTGGCCCATAGACATCTACATCTACCCTCGATTACGAATCAAAATGCAGATGCGTTGTCACCTGTGAGGACTAAGATGGAATGCCTCGTTTCCAGTAAAATGGGTCTCCGGTTCTGTACACTCACCATACGAAACACAGCAGCATTAAGCTACTATTTCACGCTGGTATTCTGTGAGAGCGTGGTCCTTCCCCGGTCGAGCCGACCCATTCGTGCTACAACTATAGTACTAATATATCTGCAGCATGGCTCTACCACGTATATATTATATATATATAGACTTCCTTATAGGTAGGCCATATACATTGCTTCATAAGGAGAACTTTGGCATAGTCGCCACACTTGGCAAGCGGGTTGGCAAGCGCAGTTTTGTATTATTGTGAGTTGTTAGCAGGAAGATTCTGGATCCCGTCTACTGCGGTTCCCTTCCCTCGTTTCTAAAAATACCCACGCCACGGGACGATATGAGGTAGTAGATATTCTTACAGTTTAGCATGTTATATTGCTAAAATACGTCATCATCATCATCATCATTACACCCTAATAAAAGTCCACAACAGAAAATAGGTCGTCCCTCATTGAGTGTCTAATATAGAGGATATATGCCATAGTTGCCACGGTTGGAGGCGGGTTGGCCACCAGTCCTTTTTATTGTTTTGAGGTGTTATCATAAAAACTCTGCTGCCCATCTTTTTTTTATAGAATTAGGATGACAAACGAGCACACAGTGCACCTGATGGTAAGTGGAAGCAGTGGCCCTTGAACAAGAATCAAAATGCAGTTGCGTTGTCACCCCTGAGGACTACATTCCAGTAAAACGGGTCTCTGATTCTCTACTCTCACCATACGAAAAACAGCAGCATCGAGCTGTTATTTTACGCTATTCTGTGAGAGCGTGGCCGACCCACGCATAATACAGCTGCAGTGTGACTCTACCAAGTATAATATATCGCCTGTATAAATTCCCTCCGTCGCTTCTTACAATACCTACGGAATGATAATATAATTCTCTCTATATAAATTCTCTTATGACTCTACGACTTCACACACTCTAATACATATAACATAACAAATTAAAAAAATTGAAATATGTAAGTATTTGAATTTAATGGCGTCCTTGATGAATCGGACGTAATCCATTTCGTTCGAGCAACCCGAATTGGATTTCTATTATCGGCACCACAAACGTTTGGTGTGGTGAACGTAATCTTCGCAAAAAAATAAATAAACAAGACTTCGCAAAATAAAAGCAAAAACCTGCATATAACGAGCTCTACAAGATTTTTATACAAGCCATAGTTGGCACGCTTGGCAGGTGGATTGGCAATTTTTTTGTTCTCATTAGGAAGACGCTGCTGTTCAATATACAAGTTTATTTCTCTGCGTCGGCTCTTACGATACGCGAGGGACCATATGGCGCAGCGGATATTCTTATACCACCACTACACTGTCTTGGATCATCTATAAGGTTGTAGAATTATAGAATCATTGTTATCCAGTATAGATTACAAGAATGCTTAATGAAAGTATTTTTGAGCTTTACCACTGGTTCGTAGAAAAACCTATCGTGGGAAGAACTAGCAAGAAACCCGACTGGGCTTTTCTTAAAATAATTTCATAATTCACAATATAATGTTTTATACAATCAGTATGAAAATATTTAGGAACAGTACAGTACCAATGACCCACTCCCAGGCGTTGTTATTAATCATGTAATCTTTAATAGTGGAATAACTATTACTAAACAATTTTTTCTTAACGAAAATTTTAAGCCTTTTGTTAAATAAGGCTTACATATTTTCTGGGACTTTGTCGTAAAAGCGAATACATAGTATTTTGTTACTTTTCAAAAGTTATGACCTTACTTTTTATCAAAGTTACAAACCTAAGAAGAAGTTTGATTTTAGAAAATGAAACTTCTGAAATCGCCATAGTTTATAACAAATTATCTCCCTCTTAACTTATCATTAGAGGGAACTTTGCGACGCCATTATAATATCATCATTTTCCACTTAATAACGTGAAGCAATATTGAAGCGTTATTTTTCAAGTTCTAAGTTCGTTGGGCATGAGAAAAATTTTATAATGTCATCGACCCGCTCTAGCTTCATGGAGTTTATCCATTTTTTTTACCAAACTTGCAAATGACGTTCTCTAAAATGTTTCCTTAGCTTTAAACAACGCTCCTCATAAACACTTCATGCTATAAACTGTGTCGATCGCTCTTGATCGAATCTTTTTGATTCGATTGCAACCTGTACGCAAGGCATCGAATCATGGCTCTCTAAAAGATTCGATCTTATTTGACCCGATTTCACGGTGACAAGACAAACCAAATTCTACTTTTTTTGCATATTTTTACATACATATAATCGATCGAATCGTGCAATCAATGACACATCGACGTAATAAACAAAATATCTTCGGTCTCCTTCGTTTATACACAATTCAACCAATAAACAAATCGTAGTATATATTATTACTATTATAGCACCCATTCAACATTCTTCATTCGGTCATACAAAGTATACAAACGAGCTGCGACTCAAATGATCGAAACGATCGAATCTTTTTAACCCGATCACCATACGAGTGGGTCGTAATCGACCCGGGTTACGAGAAATGATCGATCGACACAGGTCTACTATAAATACATACTCACTCGATTCTCTAACTCACACACACTCTTATGCACACATATGTGTATATACACGTATACACTACCTATGCACCTATACACCTATACGCTATACACCACATACACTACCAAATGTTGATAATTTGTTCTGTATAAGAGTGTTAAAATAATAATTTAATAACCTCCTCAGTAGTCTATATTGAAATTGTTGACGAAGAGCAGAGCTTCCAATCACAAGCAAAGCATTTGCTTAAAAGGAAGCTCCAACCACAATAATATTATTTTCTAATATATAAACATTTATGTTTCTTTGTTCGTATTTTATGCCCTGCCATAGCGTAAATAGATTGCGGTAAAACTTTGTCAACTTATTGCTTGCACTTGTGCGAAGGTAAGAGGCATAGTACAATTAACTTACAGTACATGGCACACGTGACCTTCAGAAAGTCGATTGATGCAAGTGGCTCAGGACCGTGCTTTATGACATTCTTGGGGGAGGCCTATGTTCAGCATTGGACTTGTGAGGGGCTGTAATGATGATGATGATGATGGGGTGGCGCGCGATATATTACCGGCAAATTTATTAGAAAGGAAAATATGTCATTCAATTTCAATGAATGTATTATTACATAATATAAACACAAACACTCACTCCTGTCACCCAGAGGGGTAGGCAGAGACTACAGACTTCCATTTGGCACGATCCTGACACACCTCTCTTGCCTCCTTCACATCCATACACCTGCGCATGCTCGTCGGTTAAGGGTACTCCTAATTTGGCCCGTTTTAAATAAATCGCCAATTTGGTCGATAAATTTTCGCCTAAGACGTCCCTTTCCGACTCTGCCATTCACTTCTGCAACATAAATTTTCTTTGTCACTCTTTCCTCATTCATTCTTTCCACATGACCAAACCACCGAAGCATTCCTTTCTTAATCCCGGTCGCAACATCATCTTGCAAACCACACTCTTCTCTTATCACACAATTTCTCACCCTGTCATTCAGATTCAGCCCTAACATACTTCTTAACGACAGCATTTCTACTGCGTTCATTTTACTCTCGTGCTTCTTCTGCCACACCCAACTTTCACTACCATACGTTAAAGTAGGGAACAACACAGCATTGTGAATTGCCATACGTGCCTTTTTCGACACATTTTGAGTCTTCACAATAGAGTGCAAGGCCCCATTTACTCTATTTCCCGCATTCACTCGTCGTTCTATATCCTTATCATATCTCCCATCCCTGCTAAATACGCAACCCAAATATACAAACTCATCTACTTGCTCGATCAACTCCCCTTCTATTCTTATTATATTAATATATATATATATATATATATATATATATATATATATATATATATATATATATATAATTCATTGGATTCATTCAGTAAACATAAACCTCCCTATAGATTGCTTCATAAGTTGCCACCGCAACCGATTGTTCAACCATATCTACTAACCCCTCATGTCCCGTGGAGGCGACATTGGAAGACAAACCAAGACATGTAGCAACGTCTTTCTAATAACGACTAGACATGTAATTGGTTTCTCATTAGATTTTTTTTGTTATCTGAGTGTTTCTCGGTAACGGCTGCTCAAAGTTAAGGTACACTTTTTTTTAATAGGATAGGATGACAAACGAGCATACAGTTACCTGATGTTAAGTGGTTGCTGTGGCCTATACACATCTACATCTATGCTCGATTACAAATCAAAATGCAGATGCGTTGTCATCCGTGAGGACTTAGATGGAATGCCTCGGTTCCAGAAAAGGGTCTCCGGTTCTTTACACTCACCATACGAAACACACCAGCATTAAGCTACTATCCGACGCTGGTATTCGGTGAGAGCATGGTCCTTCCCCGGTCGAGCCGACCCGTTCGTGCTACAACTATACTAATGATATAACTGCAGCATGGCTCTACCACGTAATACTCCTGTGTCATTGCTGAGAAAATTATAATTCTTTTTCTTACGTCGAAGTATTGGGCATTTTTAGTAGACCCATAATATGGTACCTACTACATTACAGGAATTACGTGCTATAATTCCTCCCTACTCTTTCCATAGTCGGAAAACCAGGCGGTCGGAGGGTCTTCATCCTTTCGTTGCCGATATTCCACGCATTCGAACTAAACTTTTTTTTACATAAAATTGCCAGCGTTTTTATTTCCGTCTGAATACTACCTGGACGTATTCATGGTAAGAGTTAATAAACTTTTGTTACGCTGAGACGGTGCGATTTATCGACAATAGCGTCTTCATCACTACGTACCATCGGGTAGAATTGGGGTCATGCACTGGTTTATGATAAGTTAAAAAATCATCATCATGGTTTAATGCGAGACTATAAGTAAATAAAACTAATTTTACAATTTTTAAAGTGCTGAGTCGATTATGACGGGAGCTCTCTATGACAAGTCGGAAGTTAGAATTAACTCGATAACATTCGTAAAATTAATTTTATTTAGCGCTTATCATTCGGATAAAGGAAATCTTTATGCGACTCTACAAATTACACAAAGGCCATTGCATATAAAAGACTCTTAATTTGCTAATTATTCTTAAATACTTTAAATAGTAGGTATGCAGATTGTAGTTTACGAGTAATGCTAACGAAACTCTTCTAACAAATAGCTTTACGAATTCTGAGTTAGAAACGTTCAAATATTATTTAAATAGACATTTTATTGTTTTGTCTGTTTGTCACAACACCAACACTTTCTTCGTTGACAGGCTCCTGTATTAACAATCGGGTACGCCAACTCTCTAGCTGTAAATATTGAGTATTGAACAATGAACAGGGAAGCGGTGAAAACGGTACAGTGTCGACTTTTCTCAGCCGTGACGGTAACAAAAACATGTGAATTGTTTTGTCGTGTATTTTTGTTTGTATACTAGCGATGTTAACAAGGAGAGTTATTAACTGATAGTTTAGGAAAGTATGAGGAAATTATATGATGAAATTGATCTAAATAATTAGGCCGTAGTTTGTTTAACACGATAATGTAACGTATTTATTTATTTATTTGGTAAAAAAAGTTGTAATAAAGATTTTAAATATTCATTATATATCTAATTTAAAATAACTACTTTTAAATCACAAGATATAGCGTGCCTTATATGCATAGATTTTTGTAATACAACAGCAAAATATAATACATTTTATCCGTACAATTAATTCACAGTAATAGTTTAGTTACTTTTTATTGAATAATGGTGACAAATTAGCACACAGTTCACCTGATAGTAAGTGGATGCTGTGGCCCACAGACATCCACATCTGTCCCCAATTAAGAATCATTATGCAGATGCAATGTCATCTACTTACTTTTTTTTAGTTTTTTATTTTTTTAAACGTTACCCCTACACTAAGATTTTCTCCTGTATCGCGCAGGCAGTTTACAAACATAAATTGCACAAGGACAAACATCCAGACCCGGAACAATTATTTGTAGGCCATACAAATACGTGTTCCGTGCGGATTTCGAACCCGCGACCCCCAGCGCAGCCACTCATTGCTTAAACCACTGCGCCACGGAGTCGTCAAACTTTACAGACAGTAATACGTGTCTTCGGTTCTCTACATTCACAATACGAAACACAACAGCATTAATCTGTCTTTCATGCTTGTATTCTATGACAGCGTGGTCCTTTCCCGATAACGATCCATTTGTGCTACAACTATGATATAAAAACACCTAATAATAAAAAATACACCGAGAAAGTTGGTAACATAATTTTTTCAATTTAAAGTAGACAGAGACGACCTAGTAGACCGCGTGATGCACAGAAGACCCAGACAAAAACACTGACCCCTAATTTCGAAGAACGGTCAAAGAGAGCACCAATACCAGTGCGAGGATTAGTCTCTGCACTTACGACCCGTCTGTCCAGCGTGCTAAGTGTTTTTTTGTATGGGATAAGTATGACAAGCGAGCATACACCCCACCTGATGGTAAGTGGATGCTGTGCCCCATAGACATCTACGTCTATCGTCGATTAAAAATCAAAATGCATTTGGCATTGTCACCCCTGAGGACTAAAATGGAATGCTTCTTTTCGGTAAAAAGGGTCTCCGGTTTTCTACGCTCTCCATATGAAACACAGCAGCATTGAGCTGCAATTTTACTCCGGTATTCTGTGAGGACCACGCTAGTCCTTCCTCGATCGAGCCGACCCATTCGTGTTACAACTATAACATATCTGAAACATAGCTCGATAACGTTTAATGTGCATGAATAGAAGAGAATGTGAAAAGTCAATGCGCTTTACCGTCTTTGGCTTCATCATCACTTAATACGTGGTTATTAAGCGGGATAGTAGAAAAACGCTGGCTTAGAACTTTCAAAAAAATTGAAACTGGTGAGTTATTGAGAAGCCCTTTATTTGGCAGGGGATTTAAATGCGGTTGTAAAGTTACATCCTATATACGTCCCACAGCTGGGCTCAGGCCTCCCCTCATTTCTGAGAGGGCTTAGGGCAAGGAAGTGTCCGCCGCGCTGCCCAAATGCGTGTTGACGAAATACACATGCCTTCGAAATATTTTTTTTTCTTATTCCTCAGACATGCAGGCTTCCTCACGATGTTTTCCTTCACCGCCGAGCACGTGGTAAATCAGCACTTAAAATTGCAATTAACAATTTCATTGGTGCCGGCGGGGATCGAACCCGGGTTACTCGCGTTCTGTTATAATTACAGAGAGCGTTAACCACTGAGCTACCACGGCTCACAACTGTTATATAAAACTCCGATATTAATATATTATCTAATTATCAATATTAACATAATTATCGATATATCGAAAATCCGACATTTAAAAAAATATCAACAGTTCTAGTTTGAACTGATCAGTTGGAATGATCAGCTGAACTGACGGTGTGTGTTGTCCATAAGTTTGTTTTTCAGTTGAAGAATTTTATATGATACAAGACGTTTAGATGAAATGTTTTGAATGTTTGAGTGGGTCCTTGGATTCACAATCTGACCCGGCCAGTGCATGGCGCTGTTGTAAGGGCGGATCGCTAGTCTCCGTACACAACATGTAACAAAAACCCTGTGATTCCTGTTTAAAGGGTTATCAGAATCAGTATTCTAACGTATAGAAATAACTATGTTTCAGAAAACTTAACCATTCAATTTTTTTTAAAAAACTTTATTTGCAAATTTTATGTTGTTTTATTATCTCTAACTGACACACTCGGAAGTCTTGGATAATCCTTTTACTAGGCGGACAATGCAGAGTAATAAAACCACATAAAATTTGCAATTAAATTTATTTAAATTAAATTAAAAAATAATGGTTGAATTTTCTAAAAAAGTTGTTTCTGATAACGTACTTAACGGGAACCACAGGGTTTTTGTGTATATACCACATGTTGTAGGTATACTTCTGGGTATTAATTATATTACTTCTCCATGTGACCAGCTAATTAGTTATATTAATTACTACCAGTACGATATAATTTTGTTTATACGTATTATTCTATGCTACATTTTATTTCTATTGTTACTTTCTTTGGTTAAATTTATGTAATTTATATATTATATATGTACTAACTAAATAACTCAGTAGAACCTTGCGGCAGCTATATTATAGTTTCGGTATGAGTGACGAGATAGGGAAGGATCACACTCTCACAGAATACCAGCGTCAAATAACAGTTTAATGCTTCTCTTTTTAGTACAGTGTGTGTAGAGAACCGGTGACCCTTTTACTGAAAACGAGGCATTTTATCTGACTCCTCACTAACAAACCATTATTTTTATTCTTGATCGAGGATAGATGTAAATGTCTATGGTAGTATCCACAGTATCCACTTATCGTGGACAGTGTGCTCTTTTGTCAACTTTATTAAAAAAAAACTAATATTTCTATTTTTATTCATTGTGATTGCGCCTCCAACATGTTTTGTTTTTGCCGCTCTCTGAATGATTAGCCGAGAACTTTATGTAGCATTAGGTTCTCCTTGCACGTTATATTTAGCTAAAGTACAAAATAAATAATAGTCCCCTACATTATCCTCTCCATTAATAACACTTGAGCGACAGATTCATTCTACTTGAATTGATATTTCGTGCACAGCAAATATCCGGATCTTTATTTGTATGATGAAGTAAAGGAAATCATTTTACTTGATCTATCCTTACCATGAAATATCTTTATTTTGTTGACGTAAGAAATTAAACTTCCCTTTGATTGGATTTTTCCAATTTTTATTCTACTACCGTTTCAACATTATGTCTCTCTGATCAGAGAAAAAACAGCGAAACAAACTCGGGGTATCATCTTTTTGTATTTTTTTTCAAGTCTAACCTTACAACAAAGCTCTAACCTTACTTAAAAAAACAAAAAAAAAAACTTACTACAATAAAGTCTACATGAATAGACTTTATTTAAGAAAAATTACATTTAATCACCATAATGTACACCCAAATCCTACAAGCAATAAAGGCAAAAAAATGTTTAGAAGCCCAACCGTCGTCTTTCATACATCGTATGTCGTATTTTCGATAATCTCATTCCTGAGAAGAAACATTTAAAATATTTTCAACTTTTCTTCCTAATGAAAATAAACTGAAGGCTAACTCCATTTATATGTTGTGTTGCTTAAGCAAGCTGCTCCACCAACTTTAAACTCGATTAAAATTCAGATCGGGTTACGTAATCTTGGTGTCATGAATAATGATGATGAGAATGATAGTTAAATTCTCTGTTCCAAAAAGCCGAAATCGGTATCTCGTCTACAGGTAATCGTCTTACGAATATTGAAAGTTGTCTGTGTTGATATTATCGGCCATAGAAGTAACTACATACATGTAATGTTTGCTTGTTTTAAAATCATAGCTTAAGTCTTACCTGCTTAATAAGATCAAAAGTAAACCGTGTAATGGGTGTGTAATAATACTCACTACCCCATATCGTCCCGTGGGTGTGAGGGGATAGAGGGGGGGGGGTGACAGAAGGAATCTGAAAGAAGAGGCGGCAGCACCTTTCTGGTAATCACTCAAAATAAAAAAATTAAAACTGCAGTTGCCAAAACGCTCGTAAATTCTACCCATATGGCAAGGCTAAATGTATGTATTCTATGGGCTAACCTATCGCGTAAGGTCTATGTCCAACAGTGGGCTTCTATTATGCTGTAACGGTAACGTTAAATCAAATCAAATTATTTATTGCGTTCATAATTACTTGGATATAACTATGAAATGAACAGTCCATCATACAACCCTGCTGCATCATACAAACATGGCATTACCTCAATGTCTATTACAAACATAAACTACGTATTTATTATAAACAAAAATAAAAACGAGTTATTATAAATAATTATAATATAAATACATGGTATATAATAATGCGAATGAGGTGACCACTTACAAGTTGTTTCTTTAAGTTTTGTAAGCAGTTGCTTTTGTAAGCACAATTAAAACCACAGGTTGCATTTGTGCAATCTATGCTTTTAATTGTATAATTTTACTGCGAAAAAGTCCCTCTGGGTTTCTCACTGAATCTTCCCAAGACAGAGGTTTTCTCCCAACTAGTTGCAAAAATTGAAAAAATACTTTCAATAATAATTACATGTAATCTATAACGAATAAAAACTTACTATTCCATTTTATACCGATAAATGATACATTAATATATATTAAAAAAAAAAATAACAACAAAACTAGAGATTAATAGGAATAACAGTTCAAATGTTAATGTTAGATTGTTTTCAGTTTTTTTTTCCACATTTCATTTTCACTTTTTCGTGGGTACCACATGCGTTGAAGTTATCAAAGGAGATGTATCCGTGACTGATAATCGCCGCAGGTGATAAGAGGGCCGGTTCTTTTCTCACTCAAAGGATGAGAGGAAGGAGGAAACACAGCCAAACTTTCCTGGCACAACACCACGGGGAGTGCGAATGCATAATTTAAGTATTTAGTTTTAGTTTTTTTATATAGCATTGGGTGACAAACGAGCACACACCCCACTTGATGGTAAGTGGATGCTGTGACCCATAGACATCCACATTTATCCTCAATTAAGAATCAAAATGCAGATGTATTGTCACCCCTGAAGACTTATATGGAATGGCTGGCTCGTCTCCAGTTAAGTCTCCGGTGTCCTACACTCACCATACGAAACGCAGCAGCATTACGCTGCTATAGTACGCTGGTAATCTGTGAGAGTGTGACCCATTCGTGCTACAACCATAATATAGCTGCAACGTGGCTCCACCACGTTTTTTATTATAGTTTTTTATAAATTGTATTTTAATGTTATGTTATTAAATTAACTTTTGAATCTTATAAATTATGAAATAATTTGTCAAAAAGTATTGTTTATTTTTCGCTAAATTAACTTATAATCTCAAGATATTGTTTGTATAATTTAATGATTTAGTTGTCATCAACAAACTTCTGCAAAGTAAATAAGAAATTGTTAAATATTAGGATATAATAAACATTTATATTGTTGTTAGGATTTAAAACATTGGCTTTAGTTGGGGTTCGAATCAAACTAAAAATTTAAGAGTCAATAATCTAGTAGATTACAATAAATTAGTTGATGCCAGGGTTACGTCTAATCTGTGCAAATTAGAAACGGATATTAAACTGCATGTTAGGGGCCAAAGGCGTAAGTTATTTGGAATTTTAAATAATCTACGTCGAAACATTTTATTTCAAGGTGATTGAACGTCTTGTCTTGTTTGCCTTCTCTTTAGGTAGAAGCAAGCTATAGGACGTGTGATTTGGCATTTATTCCAACTTTCTCATTGACTAATACATAATATGAATAGAGTAATAATACATAGGTTCATGACCCCCGCATGCATGTGACCTTTCTGTAATCAAACTTCGTCTGAAAAGCGCTATTTATTCATTCGCAATTACCATGTAGTGGCAGTGTAAATATACCACTACTCCATGTCATCCCGTGGGTGTCGTAAGAGGCAACAGAAGGAAAGAAATCGGGATATGGGTAGCAGCGTCTTCATAATGACGACTAAAATTATTATATTGTTGATAATAACAATTTACGACGTAATTATTATGAAATCAGTAATATCTATATGTACATCGCTTTTCTTCTTTTTTATTCAAAATAATAATATGTGTGATAGCTGCAATAGTTGTAGTGATAGTTATTATTTACGTGGTAGAGCCATGCTGCAGCTATATTAATTGTATAGTTGTAGTACGAATGGTTGGCTCGACCGGGGAAGGACTACGCTCTCACAGAATACCAGCGTCAAATAGCAGCTTAATGCTGCTGCATTTCGTATGGTGAGTGTAGAGAACCGGAGACCCTTTTTACTGGAAAAGAGGCATTCCATCTTAGTCCTCAAGGCTGACAACGCATCTGCATTTTGATTTGGAAACGAGGATGGATGTAAATGTCTATGGGCCACAGCAACCACTTACTATCAGGTGGACTGTCTGCTCGCCTGTTATCCTTTTCCTATGAAAAAAACTTGTTATATTGTATATTCGTCCGTTCGTCACTCACTAGAGAGCGCACTGAAAGCCAGCTTCGTGGATAACACCACGAAAGTAAGCTGAGTGTAGTGCTTTTACACCAAACCCGCACACGTAGTTTACTACTTTGACTGAATTGCGTACATTTTATTTAGGATTTAGTTTCGTTTTAGTCTGTAATTAGAATTTGTTTAGTGCATAATAACTTTTGTAACACGTGTGTTGGTGTTTGTTGCAATAAATAATTTTTCTTTTTTTCTTTCTAAAAATTAATAACTTCGGTGGTCAACCTAACTATGTAATACATTAGACACTGGCTGATAGGGCAGACGTTCTGCCCTCTCTGGAAAGTGTTGCAAGTTTTGCTTCGAGATTTTTTGACTTATTCGGTCTTTACAAAAAGTAATTTATGTTCAGTCACAGGCATGTAAACTAGTGTTTCAGTGAAGAAGTCTTGCGAAAATATGCAAACGCAATGTTAATGTGTGGAATTTGACAGTAATTACATAATTTCGCGTAAATTGTGGCACCGCAGCTAAACAACTTCTTTAGTTAAAAAAAACTCATCTATAAACCATAGTTTAAAACCGAAACTTTTAATAAAACCGATTTCGTGATAAGGTATACAGTGTCGTTAAAAATATTAATAAGTCGACCACGGTCCCATATAACAGCTCTGGATTTTGTGATTTTCATTTGTGACATAAAGCCTATTCATTGTGAATTAGTTACCTGCTCCGGCTTCGCTTGGATAGGATCTATTAATGTAACGTTATTTACATTCAAGATAATCGAAAACTGTGATTTTATCAATTTATAGTGCTTATATTCATATAACATATTTGAATGCTTTATTCTGTGACATTAACGGTATACTGTTTCTGCCGAGACGAAACTCGTTTTAAAAATACCGTATTTTGTGTTTAATCGACACACAAAGTTAGCCCAATCAGCTAAAATTGGCGAAGGTTGAACTGGTCGCCACAAATTAGGAAATTTATGGCGGACACTCCGCCTCTGTTATTCTTAAATGATGATTGTAATTCTTACATGTACATTGTTAGATGTAGTATAATAATGACTTTATTATATTTTCTTCCACATCTTCAGCCGGTAAAAGTCTATTGTTTAAACTATGGCAAATATCTATGAGGTAGTCTATGGGGGAGGCCTATAATCAGCATTGGACTTTTCATAGGCTATACTAGTACGGATATTATATTTATTGACCTTTAGTTATTTCGGTGTCATGGACAGACAGAAATTAATATGATTTAATATAGAGCATATAGTTGATCTGCGATACCGAACCTTTGGTAATAAAGTTTACGATAATTACGGATACAATTTTATAACAACTTTTTGTAATTATTACGTCATTAACATACACCAAAGGTTAACTATTCACTTTGAGTTGTTCGAAATAAGGAGCGTTTTTTTAAAAATAATGTATGAATGTCAAATGAGCATACAGTATACCTGATGGTAAGTGGAAGCTTCGGACCGTATACATCATACCCGTTTAAGAATAAAAATGCAGATTCGTAGTCACTTCCGAAGACTAACATCGTTATAAGGATGCCAAATTTATATGCTTCGCTCAATAGGCATCCACAATAAAAATGCAGGTGCATTGTCACCCTTCTAAAATATTAATAAGTCGACCACGGTCCCATATAACAGCTCTGGATTTTGTGATTTTCATTTGTGACATAAAGCCTATTCATTGTGAACTAGTCACCTGCTCCGGCTTCGCTTGGATAGGATCTATTAATGTAACGTTATTTACATTTAAGATAATCGAAAACTGTGATTTTATCAATTTATAGTGCTTATATTCATATAACATATTTGAATGCTTTATTCTGTGACATTAACGGTATACTGTTGTACTTTGTACTTTGTAAGGACTAAGATCGTTTCCGGTTCTATACACTCGGCCATACGAACCATATATAGAAGCAATTATCTGCTATTTTACGTTTGTATTATGTGAGAGCATGGTCCTACTCCGGTCGAACTGACGCATTCGTGCTAAAACCATGATATAGCTGCAGCGTGGCTTTACTACGTAATAAATGGTCTTCGGTTTTTTACATTCAACATACACAACACAGTAGCATTAAGTGAAAATATATTTAGTAATCATTATAAATCGGTAGAACCTTCAGCGCTATTATCACATATTCGAGACATATGCCTCTCACTTTATATATTTCGTAAATGTCGTTAATACAGTAAGTGTATTTCATCAAGAGTCAATGCATCAGTGCGCCTTCACATCATGTCGCTAAAAGCTAATTATCGCGAATACCGTAATGTTTTGAGATCCACTGATTTCAAATCAAAGTCGTGTATAAGTTTTGTGCAACACGCAGCGTTATTTCTAACAGCTTTTTATCAGATCTCTCTTTTCTAGTCTCAAAATTGGTAATTAGATATTGAGGTTTATCACGTGCTTGGCGGTGAGGGAAATACATCGTGAGGAAACCTAGAATATTAAAGAAATTACAAAAAATACCGAAGACATGTGAAGCTGTCATCGTATTGGGGCAGCAAGGCTGACATTTCCTTGCCTCAACTCTCTCAGGAATGATAGAAGGCCTGTGCCCAGCTGTGGGACATATATTATATAACTAAAACTTTACTTATTGAGATTATTTCCTGAGTGGTGGCGGCGTGAAAGATTACCCCATTACGTCTCGTGTGTGCCGTAAGAGGCGACTTTGAGAAATTGTTTCACTGCTGAACATAAAGCTCACGCAAGGAATGCCGCACCGTCGACGGTCAAGATTGCTGGCGGTATAAGAATGTTTCCCGTGGCTATTGTTAGAGGCGAGAGAGTAAAAAAAATAAGGAAATTGGCAGTAGCGTCGTTCTAATCAGATTGCCCTAAAACTTTGTCAGCTTATTGCTTACACTTACGCGAAGGTTATAGGCTGTAGTTGGACCTGGTAAATGGCGCTGTTGTAGAATCCAGTTATCATCCGTGCGTGGGGCATATTGCTACTGACAACTAAACATTAAATTTTATTAAATTGTATTAAACATTCTTAACATACCAACGTACCAATTTTTTATCATCTTCTTGCATTGTCATGCGAACATAAATAAACATAAACACTCACGTCTGTCATCCAAAGGGTTAAGCAGAGACTACGGACTTCCAATTGGTATGATCCTGAGAATAACTATTTATTTATTTTATTCTTTATTGTATCAAAGATTTTGTACAAATATATAACTATGTCACTTTTTTACATCCATATATTTACGCATACATGCTCGTCGTTTAAGGGTACTCTTAATCTGGTCCATCTTCAATATATCGCCAATTTGGTCGATGAACTATCGTCTAGAGCGTCCCTTCCCGACTCTGCCATCCACTCGCAACATAAATTTGCTTTGTCACTCTTTGTCATCCGAATTTGAGGTGTATTAAAATTTAAAGTTTCCAGCTCATCGGAAAGTTAGTTTAAAATCAATTACTAAATCCCATAGACAGACAGACAGACAAACAGGAAAGTGACATATTAAAAACGTGGTAATTAAATGCGATTTTTAACCAGCTTGCCGAGTGTGGCAACTATGGGAAATATTTCCACCAAAAAGTTCTACGCTAGAGGAGCCCAGTACAAGCGGAGCATGAGCCGAGCTCGAATTCGTGTAGCGTGGACCGACTTGAACCGACCGTGAACCGACGACTGAAAATAAATCTACAATGCTCATATATATCCCTTTATCGTCTTAAAAATTTCCTACCCTTCAGAACCAAGCTTACCCTGGTTCATTGCCTTATTCTACCTATTATCGACTATGCCGATGTATGTTACCCAGATCTGTCAGAAAATCTTCTAAACAAGTTGGAGCGCCTTCTTAATAATTCCATAAGGTTTATTTTTGGTTTACGTAAGTATGACCACATATCATCCTATCGTTCAAAGCTTAAATGGCTACCTATACGTCAAAGGCGATGCTCTAGAATTTTACTTGTACTTTATTCAATTTTAAACGATCCAAGGTCGCCTTCTTATCTTAAGGATAATTTTCATTTTTTTCATCCGATCGACGGTCGAACATCCCGACAGTCAAACCGTCTGAGCTTAAGGTTTCCACAGCATAAGTCAAAATTTTTTAGGTCGTCTTTTACGATACAAGCTATACAACGTTGGAACACCCTCCCCAACGATATTAAGAATGCCACAAATAAAAAAGTTTTCAAAGTTCTTCTCCGAAAACATTACCTGAAGGAAATTACTAATTAACATTATATTTCCGTAATTTTTGACTTTGTTTTCTTCTTTTTTACTTCAAATATTTATTTCATTATATATTACTCAAACATTATATATATATATATATATATATATATATATATATATATATATATATATCATTCATTTGGATATTTATTTACGAAGTTTATAAGCATGTATATATATTATATATATGTATGTATGTATGTATTATTGTACGTATATTTATACTATATGTGTGTATATTTAAATTTAATGTGTATGTATGTAATTTGCATATATGTATATTTTAATGTATAAGCACTTATTTACGTATAATGGTCGCACCTGCCAACAATTATCCTTGGCACCCAGGGTTGACCGGCGGAGAATGCCACATGGCATTAAGTCCGCCCTATGTACCCCTTTAGCTTAAGATGTTACGTGTAATTTTATAAATAAATAAATAAATAAATATATATATATATATATATATATATATATATATATATATATATATATATATATATATATATATATATATATATATATATATATATAAAGTACGTGTCACGTTGTTTGTCCGCGATGGACTCCTAAACTACTTAACCGATTTTGATCAAATTTGCACAACGTGTGCAGTTTGGTCCAACTTGAGAGATAGGATAGCTTACATTTCAATTCATATTCGCAATATTATTTTGTTCCAAATTATATTTGTATATAATTTGACAGTCACAATACATACAAGCTTACGGGTACGTACTGCGCATGCGTCAATGCTACGTTTGAAACGGTTCCTTTAAAAACAAAAATGTCTCAATAAAGCAATTTACATTTTCGCAATACGTTAGCGATGACGTTTTGTCAAAATTACAGGAATAATATTTTGATTACTTATTTGTGACATCTGTCTTTTTTATTCTTTACAATTATTTAAAAAATTAAAATAAAAACAAAACATATAAAAACTCCACGGACATTCTCCTTCTCTCTAACCTCCATGGTTGCTACTTAAGTGAGATATGCGAAAATATTCCGTTTTGTGGATTATCTTAATATATATAGATTACGTGTCATGTTGTTTGTCCGCGATAGGCTCCTAAACTACTTAACCGATTTTAATGAAATTTGCACACCGTGTGCAGTTTGGTCTAACTTGAGAGATAGGATAGTTTTTTTTGCCCATGAGTAACCCACAATTTATTTTTTGCGAATTTAAGGATTCTTAATAGGACATGACAGGGTCGTAGAAAAGGGCAGAACAACGTCTGCCTGGCAGGCTAGTATATATATATATATATATATATATATATATATATATATATATATATATATATATATATATATATATTTGTACAAAATCCCGTCTCCTTTCGCATGCAAATTATTTAGAAAATGGCAAATTTCACACTATTTATAAATAAATATGTATTATAATTTAAATGTTTTTTTTAATGATGATCTTGAACATTAATCAAAAGTCTAAAATATGTAAATTTAGTCCGGCTGTCAACACAGCGAATCGGGCTTGTAGTACTCATAATACGACGTAATTGCCTGTATGTACGTACAAAATAAGGTTGATAGCCATTCTATTGTGTATTATAGTACTCTATGCAGTTAACGGTATTAGTGTCTAGTATCAATTAAATAATGCTTTCCAACCGACACGAAGTCGCAAAAAGCGTCATAATAACAACAGTCTATTAAACCGTTCTAACGATTCAATAGACGTGAGTGAAATTCCGTGATGAATATTACTCGTATATTGGCGGCTTCGGATTCATTTATACAGTCTTACCATGACGACCAGTGTCTTCGCAGCGCGATTGTTGGGTAGTTGTGAAAGTGAGAAAGTGGATTGATTATTAACATCATAATCTATTTATTTGATGGTTTAAATTATGTCTAGTGTAATGCTTCATGTAGATATCTTTTACCTAAACATATAAATGATATCAAAGTGTCTGTCCATGTTACTAAAATTACTGTTTTATTGGCTATTAAGCTCTGTAAGTTATTTGCGTGCTCCATTAAAGCCTATAAAAGGTCACTGCTGTACTCTGACTCTCCCATAGATTGTTTTATAGGGAGGATTTTGCCATAGTTGCCACGCTTTGCAGGCGGGTTGGCAACCGCAGTTTTTTATTATTTTGGGTTGTTGCATCTTATGGTTTAGTTTCTCTCTGTCGCCGCTTACCACATTCATGGGATGTATATATAGTGGGTATTCTAACACCGCCACTACACGGTTGTTATATGCATGTTATGACCCAAATAACTTCTCGTATTTAAAAAAAATGTCTGTTTGCCTAACCCTACAGCTCAAAGTAAGACTGTTATTTTATTTTCACAGGCAATACAATTCAATTTTATTTACATCTATATGTATTTATATACCAGGCGGTCCCATAATGAACTGGCCTGATATAGTTCAACGCGACATGTCGCTACATGTTGTGTTGCATTAAATAGTACGTTTATCGTGCACTTAATATAAGAAACATGCATCGACATGAAATGCTTAGTTTTAGTTTAACAGGCATTTGAATAACGAGAGTCGCGTATTTTTTCAAAATGTCGAAAACTGAGTATCGAAGTGCCATAAAGTTTCTGTTTAAAGAAGGTTTATCTCCTGCCCAAATAAAAGAACGATAGGAGGGCGTGTATAAGGAGTCTGCCCCCTCCTATAGCACAGTGAAAAATTGGGTGAAAGAGTTTCGCCTCGGGAGAGAAACCGTCGAAGACTTTGGCCACGACGGTCGACCTGTGGAAGTGCTCACTCCCGAAACGATTGCTCTTATCGAAGAGGAGGTTCTGAGTGACCGCCGTTTGAAGATTAGAGAAATTGCAGCAAGGCTTGGGCTCTCTAAGAGTACCGTTCATCGCGCGATCCATGAACATCTTCACATGAAAAAAGTGAGTGCAAGATGGGTACCGAAACTTCTTTCAGCGGTACAGAGACAGGAAAGAGTGCGCTGCGCTTCGGAGTTTTTGGATGTTTGTGGCGAAAATCCAAAGACTGTGATCGAGCGGCTAGTGACTGGTGATGAAACTATGATCTTGTATTATGATCCACAAAGCAAGCGCGAGTCAATGGAATGGCGTTATAAGGGTGAAAAGCCCCCTAGAAAGGCAAAGGTGCAACAATCGACTAAAAACTGATGTGTATAATATTTTGGGATTTTCAAGGCATTTTGATGGTGGATTTTAAAGAACGTAATACAGTCGTGAACGGCGAATATTATGCTTCTTTAATATATTATAAATTACGAGACAAGATAAAGGAAAAACGAAGAGGCAAGCTGTCTAAAGGTGTCCTGTTGCTCCATGACAACGCCCCTGTTCATACCGCTGGTGTTTCGAAGGATGCAGTTCGTCAATGCGGGTTCACAGAAGTTCAACATCCACCTTACAGTCCAGACATGGCCCCGTCCGACTATTATTTATTTCCAAATTTAAAGCGGGACTTAAGAGGAAGAAAATTTTCAAGCGTTGAAGAGTTGCAGGCGGCCGTCTTCAGTCATTTTGAGGATAAAAAATATGATTATTTTTATAAAGGTTTAGAGATGTTGATTCACAGATGTCAGAAGTGTGTTGGTATTCATGGTGATTATATTGAAAAATAAAATTGGTTTCGTTTCATTGCCTTCATTGGTTCATAGTTAGGCCAATTCATTATGGGACCGCCTACGTACATAACAAGTTTAAGGAACAGGTTATTTATTCTTACTTCAAATTTGTTAGTCGTTGATTATAAAAAGGCAGGAAAGTCAATATTAAATATAACTCACCTTCTCCGAAATAATTTGTGTAGCATGAAGCTTTCACCGCTATTTAAGAGCTGCTTTTATTTGGCGGCAAACCTACTGCGTGCGAGTGATTTGTTTGCCTGTTTGTGTGGTTAACTGATTGCGCTCTTCCGTTATGTTCATTTTTCACAGAACGGTGAAAAACTAGCACGTACTCTATTTAATGGAAATTCATTTTTTACCATTATAAGCCAGTGTTATACTACTATTGACTTTGATTGCCTCGTTGGTCGTAAACGCGGTCTGCTGATTATGAGGTCCTGGGTTTGAATCCTAGGTCAGGCAAAATCCAGATTTCTGTAATGAAATCCTCAGATGCAGCCCGGAGTCTGGAAGTTGGCGGTGTATCACCCCCGTTCCTCGGGAAGCACGTAAAGCCGTGGGTCCTGCGCCTGATCTCTTTCCAGTCGTGTCAGTTTGTCGTCCTATTGGAATAGAAAGTGAAACTGTGCTTGCGCATGTACTTGAGCACTAATCCTGTCCTGTGAAGATGGCTAGTTTCCGTTGGTACTGGCTGCCGTGACGAAAATTCTGGTCTGGAGGACATTGCTATCACCTTATGTGATGTATGTAGTGTTGATGCAACCGAAGATCTACTCATAGTCCTCAGCAATGATAACTTGATAATTTACGTGGCCTTACTATTATCATATGGCGGGCTAAGAGAACTGGAGAATTTTTTTACAGGTCACGAGGTATTCTATCTTAGTCGTCAGGATTCAAAACGCATTTGCATTTTGATTCTTTATTGATGATAGATAATATATATACCATATATAGGCCACAGCATCCTCTTACTATCAGTTGGACTACTTATTATCTGGTACTAGTTTGTCACTATTATATTTTTAAAAAACCGCGATGAGAGTGGAAGGGGAAGGGGAAGCTGGATAAGCCTCCCAGTAAACTAAACACATAAGGTTAAATACGACCATCCTACTAAAGTTTAAATACAGATTTGATCAAAATACTTAACCCATAAATTCCATTGCTGCGCAAATTTCCATGTTCAACGATAGTCTACCTGGGGACAGTTCGCCAGTAATAACGTTTCATACCTCATGGCTACCACCCTGCCAAAGATTTTATGATCTTTCATGCTCGCATCTAGCTTGCATACCAAATACTTCCACTTGATTTGATAGAATTGGTCACCTGTTTTATTAGGTTTGGACTTTTAGTCCTATTTCAGAATTTGTCTGCAAGTCCTATTTCGATATTTGGACTACAATTAAGTTGCCTATTATAGCAAGTTTAATAAACTTTAGTGTGTTTTGTGCACAATCTCCTTGGAAAGACTACTGATTTAAAGCTTTCGTTTTTAGTAATATAAGATTGTTTAGTTAATGATATAAAATATAATCGTGTAGTGTAGCCTCATGTTTGGTAGTTCTTAGTCTGCCAAAACCGCAGCAGAGCAGCGAAGCGGAATAGGCTCCTTAAGTCTAAATAGAGGCCTTGTGGCTTGCGGATAGAATGTTTGAGTGTGACATACTTGTTAAAGTGTTTGACACTAAATTGCAGGTACTATTTTAATGCAAATAGCCTCGATGGAGACTAAGATGTGTCTAAAAAAGGTGTTTGACTGTTCTTATATCTGAGCATGTACAGGTTACTGGCTGAGCTTTCTCAGCTATCACCTTAGTCCTCAGGGATAAACCACTTATCAGCAGAAGTACTGTTTGTTTGTTTGTCACTGTAATAGACAATAATCGTACATTGTGCGAATAAAAACAATTTTCTTCTTCAATTTCAATTTTTATTACATGTATGTATATCAATCATCATCATTTCAGCCCACTTCACAAGACCACTGTTGAACATAGCCTTCTTCAAATGATGAATGCCACAGCATACGGTTCTGACCCACCTGCATCCTTCGACTTCCTGCATATCTTACCAGATCTTCATTCTATCTAGCGTAGCCATCCTAATCTCAGCATACTGGTACGACGCTACACACTGGAACTTGAAATCAATGAATCAATCAATCTAAAATGATATGAGTGGTCGTGATATGAAAAGAGGAGATCTCCCGCCGGGCAAGGTGTTCTGTCCGGCGAGCGGCCAACGCTCCGTGTTATAGTAAGGAGTAGTTTTTTTTTGCGCCCAAAGCAAATATGGGCAACCCTCCGGAAAGCGGGGGAGGAAGGCGGTGAATGCTCATAGCATACCACGCAGCCGGCTGCGTGGTTATGTGGAAACTTTTACCCACTAAACACCACCGTTTAGGAATTGGCATAACAATCTGACTAGAGATCTCTAAGCCATATACGAACGCGACCCTCCTTGGCAGAAAGGAGGGCGCAAGCGGCGAAAAGCCGCTTAGAAGAGTGCCTAACTAAGGCAGATTAAGGGATGTGTTATGTGGGCTCGGCCTGAGCCGCCAGGAGGCAGTTCAGGTCAGCCGAAAGCTTGTTGGGGGGGGGGGTCCGAGAGAGAGTTTCTCGGTCTGCGCACACTATAACGAGTGTGGATAGGGGCTGCATAGGCAGCTGTCTTACGAATGAGATGATTTGGGTGGGACTCTGAGGCTTTGAAAAATCTCTCAGAGAGTGATTTAAGGAACTGCTGGATTGGTAGTAAGGAGCTATTCTACTCGTATATATACTGTTTTACTTCGGAACTTTAAGAGCGCGATTTAGGATTCGATATGTTTCGCTTGTAGCGCGATGACAGCGCCTACATAGATATATTATAATATTTAGGCTACTATAAAGCGCTAAGTGGCAGCGTAATAGGATCCACTATCCTGTATTATTCCGCAGGTGTCGCAAGAGGTAAAACTGAAAAAGGAGATAGGAAGCATTATTTTCCTGATAAGAAATGAAATCAACAAAAAAATGCGTTTGCTAACTCGCCTGTTAGGCGTGGAATTTATAGTATTTCCACAATGACGTGCAGTCTAGTAGGAAGCTCGTGTTCAGTGATACATTTTTGATTGGCAAGAATGATTGAATGGGTAAGTCGTTGGACCAACAACTTTGTATTGGCATATTATATTGAAACGTTACTGCTGATCAAGAGGTCCCGAGTTGGAATCTCTGGTCGGGCCAAAAAAATCAGTTATTGAGTTTTTCCGTCAAGAAATTCTCTGTAGCTGCCCGAACTCAGGAAGTTGGCGGTTTTTTACACCCGTGCACATAAAGCATTTGGTCCTGCCAGGTGCAGGTGTAGGTCGTCTCCCTGTTCGGGTTCAGGATCAAAGTCTCCAGTCGTGTCAGTTTACCGCCCCATCGGACTATGTGAGTGAAGGAATAGAGAGTGCACCTGTGCTTGTGCTTACACTTGGGCACTATAATCCTTTCCTGCTCCGATGGCTTAAGGCTGGCCGTCGTGACCGAAATTCTGTATGGGGAACATTATTATATTATTATTGGTATCTTATATTATTATTGGCAAAAACCTCCCATGATGCAATATATGAGGGAGGCCTATGTTCAGTAGTGGACATATACATATATTATATTGGGGACGGGAAATAGGTAATACGAATAGAGTGATTCAACCTCGACGGAATTCTAGACTGGAAAAGAGCCCGACCTCTACTACGGTTGGGATTTTTTGTATCGCTGAATGACAATGGTGATGATGATGAAATTGATAATGCTAAATGACAAAAATGCTAAATGTTTCAAAGGCTTAACTTTTTTTTTTGGAGAGATTTTTTTATAGAATAAGTGTGACTCACGAACACACAGTCCACTTGATGGTAAGTGGATGCTATGACCCACAGACAGTCGATTAAGAAACAAAATTCAGATGTGACAATGCATGCCCGCCTGCGGACCTGAGGACTAAGATGGAATGCTTCGATTCTAGTAAAACGGGTATCCGGTTCCCTACACTCACCATACGAAACACAGCAGCATTAAGCTGCTATTCTGTGAGAGCGTGGTCCTTCCCCGGTCCATTCGTGCTACTACCATAGTATAGCTGTAGCGTGGCTCTACCATACTACATTACTACATTTACTACATTTACAATGTGGAATTAATGTATGTTAATGGAACTAAATTAGAACTTTGAAACCAAAAACACTTCCACATAGAGTTTTTTTTTTATAACAAATGTAAACTTAGATTAGACAAAAACATAATTGCAGACGGCATTGCTCAAAGCCTCGATAAATGTAAGTGACGTGAGCGAATCGAGCTTTATAATAATAATAGGAAAAGGAATGAACAATTACTGGCCGAGGTTCTTTAATACCGCACCCAGAAGCAACCGGTGACCTACATATATCGTCACACAATCCCACGATAACTTCTGTTTGTTTTTATCTAAAGATTTAAATAATTGCGAAGTCAGGCATTGACCAATGGCAGCATATTTCATAGTACTATAAAATATTTCATGGTACTATAAATATATTTATCTATTTATTTATTTAAAATTTTCAACTACAGTGGATCCCCGGTAATCCGGTCCCTGCCTAATCCGTCCCCCCTTGTAATCAGATATGTCTTTAACTTATAGACTAAATTCCAGTCGCGCTATGAGTTCGTGATCAAACAGGTTGCAATTAGTTCGCGCCACCACGAATTAGCTTTACGCGTATTGTCTCAGTTCAAATGTGACTATGGTAGCAGCCTAGCGAGCATACATTATTTACTGTCTAGGTATTCATTGTGCATCACATGACATTTTTATTTTTTATTATTCTATATGTGATATGTAATCTGTCGGATTACAAGATACTCTTTTTCAAAAAGTTCCAGACCACTAGGGGGCTGTGGCAGTACTCTATAGTCCGACAAATTAGATAATCCAACACCACCTTGCAAAACGTTTGTCGGGTTACCGTGGGTCAACTGTAACACTATGCCTTATTACGTATATTCCATTTCTCTTAATCAAACCTTATGGAATGATTTCTAATATATTCACGCAAGTATTTCCAGTCCGTACTGGTTTACATAATGATTTCTTTAATTTACGCGTATTTTCTTACTTAAATAATAATTTGAAATCTGAAGGTACTCCGGGTTAACAATAACATCGGGACGTCAGTCCCCCGTGACCATGTGTGATTGACGGGAATTGAAAATCAAAAATTAAACACGATAAAATCCTTAAAATTTACAAACCTTCGAGGTTTGTAGATGCTAATTTATTAGCACTTTCGTAATCAATTTTGAAGTGATAAATAAACTAAAAAAATATTTTGCGTCTTTAATATCGCAGTTAATTGTCTTATTATGATAATACAGACAGCACACTATTTATAACAAAATATTTTTTGCATTTTTTGTCTGTATGTCCGCGTATTTGTCTGTCTGTCCGGGATAATCATCGGAATCGCTGAACCGTTGGTAATGAAACAGATAGCGGGCGACGCCAGGAGTGATCCAAATCCGAAAAACTTGAAGATTTATTTTTGAAAAATTATCTTAAATATAAAAAATATGTATTTTGTAGATCCTACTCAGGCGAAGCAGGGGCAGCTTGTTAGTTTTAAAATATAATTCTAACACGTTTACATTGTAATTATATTTTTAAGTGCCGATTTATCACGTGTTCTCTGATGTAGGAACATGTCGTGGGTAAACCACCATTTCTATAACTGATAGCCGAAAACAAGTAAAATAAATGTTAACTTTTAAGAAGTAGTTAAATTAAAAATTTTATGCAACCGATTCAATACGACCGAATCAATGTATTCGAAGTCAATTAAAAGGTATTTTTTTATACTTTTTAAATAGAATAGAATAGAATCATTTTTTTAACTTCCCGCTATGAAAATCAATGATATTCAAAAAATCAGGAAATTATTGTTTTCACCCCGGTTATTGAAAATCTAGTTCTCATCGGATCTCGACATTTTAAGGTCCTAGGAAGCTATTCTTGCTATTTCTGCCATGATGTCCATATGTCTGTGTGTAGGTGTGTATATGTAAACATAAATATGTAAACATCTCATAACTTTGTAATGGAGTGTCCGATCGAAAAGCGGTTTACGGCATATACACAAACATAAAAATATAAGATTCAGCATCCCTTCTATATTCGTCTCATTCCCTCAAAAAGTTTTCTGAAGGTTCCACCACCACGTGTGAGCTACACATGTTTTTTTCTTAATTCTACCAAAATGAACATGTACGAGTATAATCCACCGATCAACGTAAAAGCGTGACAGGATCCTCGCTCCTTGATAACACTTATTAAAGTGAAAGCAGGCCGCCTATAGGCCGGTATTTCACTTTTCAGACTCGATATTTTTGTATCGAATATACGTACAATATACGTAAGTAGTAGTTACTAACAGGTCGCGTTAGAGAATCAATTTTATAAGTAGTAGAGCC
Source organism: Parnassius smintheus behrii (assembly GCA_036936625.1). Taxonomy (NCBI): domain Eukaryota; kingdom Metazoa; phylum Arthropoda; class Insecta; order Lepidoptera; family Papilionidae; genus Parnassius; species Parnassius smintheus. The sequence goes on along the minus strand of JAUPFT010000023.1, from coordinate 39,113,726 downwards.
ACGTTGCAGCTATATTATGGCTGTAGCACGAATGAGTAAAGACCACACTCTCACAGAATGTCAGCGTAAAATACCAACTTAATGCTGCTGTGTTTCGTATGGTGAGTGTAGAGAACCGGAGACATTTTTTACTGGAAACGAGGCATTCCATATTAGTCCTCACGGGTGACAACGCATCTACATTTGGATTCGTAATCGAAGATTGATGTAGATGTCTATGGGCCGCAGCAACCACTTACCATACTAAACACAGCAGCATTAAGCTGCTATTTTACGCTGGTATTCTGTGAGAGCGTGTTCCTTTTTTCGGTCGAGCCGACCCATTGTGCTATAACCATAGTATAGCTGCAGCGTGGCTCTACCAGGTAAACATATCTTCGGACTTTGAACCTGTTTGTTAAATTTGTAAATTTCGGTTTCGGTTTGTATATTTCGGGTTATTTCGCCTGCCATACGTGACGAGTATGGTAAAAATCGCCCTTTATGAGGAATTCTATGAGGAAAAATTAACAGTAGGCTTTTGATAGGCTATAATGAATTAATGAATATACTACATCATTACAACACATACATGCGCCGTGGTAGCTCAATGAGCCGTGATAGCTCAGATGGTTAGCGCTCGCTGTAAATTTCACAGTACGCGAGCAAACCGGGTTCGATCCCCGCCGGCACCAATGAAATTGTTAATTGCAATTTTAAGTGCTGATTTACCACGTGCTCGGAGGTGAAGGAAAACTTTGTGAGGAAACCTGCATGTCCAAGAAATAAGAAAAAAAATATATTTCGAAGACATGTGAAGTTCGCCAACACGCATTGGGACAGCTCGGCGGACCATTCATTGCCCTAAAACCCTCTCAGAAATGAGCGGAGGCCTGTGCCCAGCAGTGGGACGTATATAGGCTGTAACTTTACTTTACTTTTTTTTACTTCTATCATTACAGTCCTTTACAAGTCCACTGCTCACATAGGCCTCCCCAAGGAATACCACAAAGCACGTTCCTGAGGCACCTGCATCCATCGACTTCCTGAATGTCTTGCCAGGTCGTCACTCCATCTGGTGGAGTACACTAGTTGGAGTGACGAAATTTCGCCTACCGGTCCTAAGCTGCCACTCAAGAACCTTTTCCCCAACGGTTGTCGGTTCTTCGAGCTATATGATCGGCCCATTGCAACTTCAGCTTACTAATCCCTTGACTCTACCTTTACTTTTTATTACATCACAAAAATACACAATACCAAATAATGTTCTAACAGTTTGCATTTATATTATTGTTTGTAAACTATATCAACAGAACCATAGTTGTTTTATATATGAAATTCAACCAACAGCTGGAACATTTTCAATGACAATGTTTCTCGGCTTATGGCATTGATTAGACGCAACCTGTAGCAATTACAATCATTTTTATGTTATTGCATGTTTAAACACCTTTGAGGAACTATTAAGTAATTTTACATCTTATGGTTTTGTAATAAGGTGTTAAATATTGAATTATATCTTAGTTTCGTTAGCGTGTAAATAATTAAGATACAAAAGAATTCTCATGTGCGTGTGTATTTAGTGAGAACTCTCCTTCCTCGGTCGAGCCGACCAATTCGTGCTACAACTATATATTTTTGAAATTATCGTTTTATTTATCTGTACTAACGTGATGGAGCGTGAATAAAGTTAATAAAACGTTGTGAAAAGATAATTATTTTTTATCGGAATCTATTTTTTTTTTATTTTTTATTTAACTATCATCAAAGGTATCGTTAGTACTATCGTCTGATTTCGTTTTCGGGGGCGTTTCACAAACACCCGGTATAACTGCAGCATGGCTTTACCACGTTTAAGCACACTGCTATAAACTCGTCAAAGATAACTTTTTATTTTCTAAATTACTTCCACTATATAGATCCATCCCATTTCACCTGTAAATGTCTTAAAAGTAGTGTAAGATTTTTTTACAACTATTTACGTGGTAGAGCCATGCTGCATCTATATTCTGGTTGTACGAGTAGCACAAATGGGTCGGCTCGACCAGGGAAAAACCACGCTCTCACAGAATATCTGCGTTCTATAGCAGATTAATACTGCTGTATTTCGTATGGTTAGTGTAGAGTTCCGGAGACCCTTTTTTTACTGGAAACGAGGCATTCCATCTTAGTCCTCAGGGGTGACAACGCATCTGCGTTTTGATTCTTAATCGAGGACAAATGTGGATGTCTATGGGCTACAGCATCCACTTACCATCAGGTAGACTGTGTGCTCGTTTGTCACTCTTATTCTATTTAAAAAAATACTGCGTTTACGACTAGACCCATTACCTCGTTGATATAATGGTCGTTAACGCAGTTGTTAATCATGAGGTTTTCTTAGTAACAGCCCGGAGTTAGTAAGATGGCAGTGTGTCATCCCCGTACCTCGGAAAGAACGTAAATCCATTGAGCTCTCCTGCGCAAATAGCTGGTCTCCGTTGACACCGACCGCAGTGACAGAAATCGGTCTGGAGGCCATTATTATCCTACTTGATAGTAAGTTGATGTGTCTGAAAATGGCAAACTTAACTGCCTATTAACTTCTGGTTTGAAGAATTCCATATTGTAATCGGTTGAAGGGGCAGATGCTGGACAAATATTTTTTATAGGATTGGGTGCCAAACGAGCATATAGTCAGTCCACCTGATGGTAAGTAGTTGCATCGTCCCATAGATATTCCACTCCATTGCTATATGCATTACGATCAACAAAGTAAACCTTAGTTATTAGACTTGCCACAAATGGGTCTACTTTTTTAGTGTGTCTAATGATGAACTGGCTTTGCCGCCCAAATTTAGGTTATTTTGTTGATCCTTTTGATTAATTAGGTAAGAATTTTTTTCTGTCTATGAGAAGTACATCCAAGTATCTGAGAGTCAGTAATATATCCTATGACGCTGTTTTACGTAACCCTGAACTACTCAATACACATGCAGAATAAACGGTTGCATTTTGATTCTTAATCGAGGCTATATTTAGATGTCTAGGTGTCACAACATCCATCACTGTTACTGACTGTACTTACTGTGTACTTATATCATACGCATAGCGTAGATATAAGAAGGAATGTGTATTTTTAGTATTTCTAGGATTATAGGTATTGCCGACTTTCTTTATTAAAAAACGCTTCGTTTTGTTTTACGAGCCGTTTTACAGTAAATGAAGTGCATGCAAACCCCATTTTTCAAACAAAATACCAGTTCAACTATTTGTGAATAGGCATATAAAGTTGCTGAATGAATAGTTTTTAATATAAACTGTTTTAAATACATTCCGTATGTAATAAAACGGATAGTTATGAAGAAAGAAACATTTCTTGAATATAGGAAAATACGACGGAATAAAGTGATTTTGATAATCTGCCGCGGGACGATAGCTAGATTGACCTTTCAAAGTCGAAGTTAGAACTACTAATGATAGAGAATTGAAAAGTTACCGTCGATTTCCCTTTCGTTCGTTAGTTATAAAAGCGCTAATGACTTTGTCGTAATAATTGCTCTGGTAGGCATTTGACCCACTCATAGTCCGTTACTGCAGCTGAGGAGTTTATTGATTTGGTTGCGTACGTACTCTTTATGTTATTTGCAAATAACAATAAACATTTATTAAAAGCGTTAGTAGCCTAATGGCTAGCTGCGGCCCGCGAGCTCAAAAGGTCGTAGGGTTTTTACACCAGCATTTTGCTGCAACTTACCAAGAGTGTTTAAAGGATAGTAATGTAAATAATAGTAATTGTATAATGAAAAAAAAAATAACAGAAAATAAAACAGAACAGTGCTTTTACGTAGTGGAGCCATGCTGCAACTATAATATAGATTCAGCATTAATGGGTCGGCTTGAACAGGGTAGGACCACGCTTTCACAGAATACCAGCTTAAAATAGCAGCTCAATGCTGCTGTGTTTGTATGGTGAGTGTAGAGATCCAGAGACCCTTTTTACTGTAAACGAGGCATTCCATCTAAGTCCTCAGGGGTGACAACGCATCTGCGTTTTGATTCTTAATCGAGGATAAATGTAGATGTCTGTGGACAGTATCCACTTACCATCGGGTGGACTATGTGCTCGTATGTCACTTTTATCCTATAAAAAATGTAGAACGCCCCACTAGATGGAGTGATGGATTGTTTATTGTTACGAGAACGCAATATCCGGTAAGACATGCAGGAAGTTGATGGATGCAGGTGTCTCAAAACCGTGGTTTGTGGTATAATTTTGGGGAGGACTATGCCCAACAGTGCACTTGTGAAGGGCTGTAATGAGAATGATAAATTGATCATGTGCCCTAGTAATCCAAATACCTAACTGCGGGATCAAGATTGTTCTAACTCAAAATTAATGAGTTACTTAAAAAAAACAACATTTTGCATTTACGTTAGTTGAATCGAACAATGTTGATCATTTCGAAAGTCAGAGGCGGCCTTGTTTTTGTACGCGTCCGTTTTTATGCTGCAGACGGTGTGTTCGAATTACGTGTAAGTTAAATTATAGGAGTTGTTAGATGTATCGATAAGATAATTTCTGAACAAGTATGATACAAGTAAAACGCACTATTTTATTAATTTATGTATTTACTCTTTATTGTACACCAAAATAAAAATAAACATCAAGTGCAGTTAAATGTAAATTTGAATATGTACATACAATAGGCGGTTTATCACTCTGAAAGTGATTTCTTCCAGACAAACTTTGCACCTAGAGAACCGATGCAAACAAAAACTAAAATAGAGGGGGACGTACAAAATAATAATAAAAAGTATATAAAAATACATACAAATAAAGATAAGTGAAAATTATATATAAGATATCATATAATAGATTAAATGAAAAGAGTACGAGAAAGGAACGAGGTTTTATACGTGGTAGAGCCATGCTGCAGTTATATTAGTAGTATAGTTGTAGCACGAATTGGTCGGCTCGACCGGAGAAGGACCACGTTCTCACAGAATACCAGCGTGAAATAGTAGCTTAATGCTGCTGTATTTCGTATGGTGAGTGTAGTACTCACGGGTGACAACGCATCTGCATTTTGATTCGTAATCGAGGGCAGATGTAGATGTCTATGGGCCACAGCAACCACTTACCATCAGGTGGACTATGTGCTTGTTTGTCACCCTATCCTATAAAAAAAAGGAAAAGTAATCAATCTAATAGAGTTCTAAGTTATACGAAAAAGGAGGAAAAGTGCAAAGGTGTAGAGAAGGAAAGATTGACAGAGAATCGAAGTAACCGACCGTACTATGTTAATTAAATAATAAACATATGAAGTTATTTATTGCTGCTGACCATGTTTCATTCAGTTCGAATCTCGAGTCAGGACAAAAATCAGTTTCAGGATTTTTCTGTTATGAAATTCTCATTAGCAGCGCGGAGTCAAGAAGTTCGCAATGTTTTACCTTCTTGCCTTGGAAAACACGTAAGCTATTGGTCTTGCGCCTGATCTCTCTCTGGATTAATGTCCCATCGGGCTTTATAAGTGAGGGAGTAGAGAGTACACTTGTGCTTGCGCATATACTTGGAAACTATAATCTGTCCTGTGCTCTCCACAGTAGCTAGGCTAGTCTTTATTTAAATTGGCCATCGTGACCGAAATTCTGTCTAGAGGACATTACTATTTCGCAGTCTTATCGTTATATTTATCTTAATCGGTCTGAGCAATTTATGATACGCTGCCATTTTATTATTTTGACGATAATTTTTAACTACGCACGTGTTATCATTGTCAAAAATACAAAAGCACCTATCCATTTATATCAGCGACAGTAGATTGAGCTACGACTGCCAAAGCCACGTTTAATCACATTATTTAATCGGACACAAGTCACACAAGTGATCGATCATATGAATGGTAAGTTATCGTTTAAATCATGAAATGTCATATCAATCGTCATATAGCATAAGCAAGTTTAGCGCTGGGGAAAATCATTCGCCAGCATGCGATCAAATCGAGTTCGATCTCCGTTGGCATTAATGAAATTGTTATATGCAATTTTAAGTGCAGATGTACCACGTGCTCGGTGTTGAAGGAAAACACTGTAAAAATCTGAATTTGACCGGTGGGCCAACCCTGGAACTTCCCGCTTTTTTCGAGCTCGAAACGCTCGAAAATCTTCCGCCTCGTTTGATTTTGATTTACTTGCGTCATTCGACTCAGTTTTTTAAGAGCAAAAATTGTTTCAGATTTCGAGTTTGACAATTCAGATATTGAGTCGATAGATCAAAAAAATTTAAAGTTATCTTAAAAAGTGATAGTATATAAATTTTTCACACACACACACACACACACACATGCACACACACACACACACACACACACACACACACACACACACACACACACACACACACACACACACGAAAAAAAATCTAAGATTAGAGATATAGTAAGATTGCCAACACGCATGTAGAATGGTAGACTTTTTCCTCATATAAAACTATTTCAGAAATTAGAGAAGGCCTGTTCCCAGCAGTGGGAAGAATATTATAGGCTGTTATATAAATTATATATTTCTTATACTGTCACTGCCCGAGTGGAGGTATAAGAACATCACTGCCTCATATCATCCCGTGGGTGTCGACAGAGGGAAACAAATCAGAAGATGGGCAGGAGCGTCTTCCTAATAATGACTAAAAATAAAAAAATGCAGTTGCCAACCCGCTTGTAAGTGTGGCAACTATGGCAAATATCCCCCCTATGAGGCAATCTATGGGGGAGGCCTATGTTCAGCAGTGGACTTCAATAGGCTGTAACGATAGCGGTTATATATAATATAATACGGAGTCTGGTACTGCCCTCGATTTTGGCAAATTCTCCTTACAACGGGAAAGACTCATGTATCATTGTGAGCTTTTACGACTTTACGAGCCAATACAGATTTTATAAAAAAATTTGCCTATTTTTTCTCAACCAGAAATATGAAACCAAAGCTTTTGTTTATTGCCTCACAGTTCATAGTCAGGTGTCGGTACTTTTAAAACAATTTGTCACTAGCTAAAGGTTGATATCACAATACAAATATAACTGTTTAACATTTGACACGGAGTCAAAGGCTGCATTAGGAATTCGTCGCGAGAAAAATGTCCGTTACTCAATTTGCCAAACCGCGCTGTCCATGTTTTTTTATGCAATATGAATACAAATAAGTCGATAAATAACCAAGCGTTGCGCAATTGACTCCCTGATATCGTAAAATTTTATATTTTCTCGCGGTTTAGAAGCTTCGTTTCACAACAACGACCTTCTCAATAGATCATGAAGCTAACGTTGAGTTACGCATGGTGATATGCTGAATGTTTTGAAATCGAATTATTTGTTTACGTGGCCCGTGTCGTTCTGAGACTTATAGGATCCATTTTTATGTAGGATTTAGCCCATGTTGGTCTGGGCCTTAGGTTGAATTTTTATGAGGGACTTATAGAAAAAAGAATGTGAAAACGTTAAATATTTACAAAACGTAATAATATAACGGTTTCCAACTATTTAAATTGACTTCTATTTATTTTTCTGAGAACTTATTTCCTTTATGAATTTCTGAGCTGAAACTAAATCTTGGATTTTTGAAGGCATCAGAAAATATCTAAAAACAGCCGCTATGGTTGGTCAAGCAATTATGAATTTTAATTTAAGGCCGTAGGAGTCACAATTAATCGTTAATTTTATTTTTTGTTGAGACACAAAATTATAGACTTTATGACATGATCTACTCGTATTATAACGATAACGGAATTAACAAAAAAAATACAATGTTGTGTCTAACATTTTACACTCTTTTGTTTTAAAAAAGCTGATGTCTGAATTATGTCAATCTGTTAAATTTACATAGTGACAGATTGCTGTTTTTTAAGTGTTAGTATCCAGTTGAAATCATTACCTTGCGTTACTAAACAAAGGTCATACTTACTCATAAAGTACATATGTGACCTACATTCAGAGGAAAAGCAATTTTTCTTTTTAATTTGATGTTCGAATTTTATGGTTATTTTAAATCATTAAGGCCTTAACGTGTTAACGAAATCTAATTGCCATAAATTGTTATTACCCATTAACGTGTTATGGCTATTTTAATAAAAATAACACGCTGACCTCAAGACTGTGCGGACTCTATCATTTCATCAATTTCCGATATTGTTTCGGTTCATTCATTCATCACAGTACATCATAAGGCCACCGCTAAAAATAGGCCTCCCTCAAGGATTGCCACAATGCACCTTCCTGAGTCACGACTCCATTAACTTTCAGCATCTCTTGCCGCCGGTCACTCTAAACTTCGCTAACCGGTACAAAGGTGCCATTCCAAGAACTATTTGGTCCATTGATCTCTCGAGCGAAGTTTAACCTACCTTTTTTTGAGTAGGATAAATTATGTAGGACCCGGACTGACTAAGACCCCCAAGGTCTTTTTAGGGATCGTCTTCCTGTTGTTAGGCAGCTATGGCAAGTGTTCCATCTATGAGGCATATGTGAGAGGTCTATGTCAGCAGTAAAATTTTCATAAGCTGTAACGATTGGAATTGGTAATGGGGCGGTAACCAGATAGCGTGTGTACATGCCATGTACCTTTTTATTCGAATATAAGTACATTATAAAGCGGATGGAAAAGCGTCGCCCTCGAAACCCAGCTACAGTTCAACAAAAACTCCGTTATGCGATGTCGCGTATTTGCTATCAATCTATTTCCGATATATAATATATGCTAACTAATCTCTATGGATTCTATTGCTTGCTATAATTGATCTCAGAAAGTTTTAGAGTTTCGAAGACTGTCTTAAAACAACCTACATTTTACATCTTAATCTTCAAAAAAGGAGGTTTTCAATACGACTGTATTTTTTTATTTTTTTCTATTTATTGCACTAATTGGCTTAAATAGAAACCCCGTCAGAACTTTTAAAGGGAAAATGGCTGATTCATCACGATATATAGCCCTGTATGGCTTGAAATTTGGTACAGTTACTCATCCCGCAATGTAGACTTTAACTAAGAACGGATTTAACGATGGTCCTAAAAAATCGTAATATTTTATGTCTACGTTATTATTTTCTATTATCGTAGGCCCAACGAAATGAACGAGTATCAGCTAGCTAGTGTATAGATAAAAACAGCCTATTATTTTAGAGATTTTGTTTGGATGTTTGGATGTACGGAACTCATTCATAATATAGCATATCGTCATAGCAATCGCTTGAGAAATTACTGCAAAATTTTGTACACACCGCCACGCCATGGGAAAGAAAAGCAACTACAGGAAATTCAACATAAAGACGTTTCTGTTTCGACGCAGGGGTAGTCGCAGTCAGTTGACTGCCCCGTTCGTCATGTGGTGACTGCTGATCATGAGGTCACGGGTTCGTATCGTACTGGTTGGGCCAAATTATTTATTGGGTTTTTCTGTCAAACATCTCAGTAGCAGCTCGGAGTCAGGAAGTTGGCGGTGTTTCACCTTCGTGACTCAGAAAAGCACGTTAAGCTGTTGGTCCTGCGCCCGATCTCTCTCCGGTCGTGTCGTATTACCGTCCTATCTGACTATGAGAGCTTGCGCATACACTTGTGCACTATAGTCCTGTCCTGCGTAAATGGCTAATCGCCATTAAGACTGGTCGCCGTGTCCGAAATGCGGTCTGGAGGACAGTATTATTAGTTGCAGTCACAAGTCGCTTCGAATAAAGTAAATTGCATGTTAAGTTAAAAAAAAATATAAATAATAAACGATATTTGCCCGCTTTTGGCGATGTATTTATATAACTGTACTATACAGAGTACTCGAGCGATTTCTCGTTCAAAGCCCGGTGACAGTGCATTACGACCATTAGATCAGTAGGCCAAGTCACATGGCAATGAATAAAATAATAGCTTTTTAACGACGTATTGCGCAACCACCCGCAATCTAACTAGCACCATAACGATGGGTCAAGTCTATGGTGATTTTGTTATGATTCAAGAAGAAACGAAGTTTACGAGATGAAAGAGTTGTCAAATTTGGAGCGTAAGGATATTGATTTTTTTATAGGATAGGGTGACAAACGAGCACACACCTGATGGTAAGAGGTTGTTGTCGCCCATAGACATCCACATCTATCCTCGATTAGGAATCAAAATGCAGAAGCGTTGTCACCAGTGAGGACTAAGATGGAATGCCTCGTTTTCGGCATTCCATCTTAGTCCTCACTGGACTCACTTTAAAAAAAAAAAGAAACATTTAATGCCTAGTTCACACAGTAGATAATTTATGACATAAATACTCGGTACCATCATAATTTAAATAAACAATAAAAATTGTGTGATACTAGTTACCCGACTACACAAAGTCAGAAATTCATTCATGGGGCAATGTATGCGCTATTACAACAAAGTTGCAAAATAAACAAGGTCTATCTATCACATAGATTAATTTTTTATGAAACAAAGAATTTTGGTTGATAACGACCCTTGGGAATGAGGTGATCACTTCCAAGCTGTTTTTTAAATGAGTTTTATATAGTATAATTCTTCAACTTACTTTATATTGCATATTGTTTTAAATGGGTCCGTACGTTGGTTCGTTTGTGGGCCTGTCCATTTGTTCGTTTTTTAGTTTGTCCGATTGACTAGCTCTGAATATTTTTATCCAGATCTCTCTAGATCTTTATAGAAATTCGCGATAGATAAAAGTACAAATACTAACTCCACGCAAACGAAGTCGCGGGTACAGCTGTTTGTTTCGTAAACTATGAAATTTAAAAATTCCACTGGGTTTCCCGATGGTGCTTCCCAGAACATAATATTATGTTTTACTTTCCGATATGTGACATAAGTAAACAATTAATAATCTATATTGAAAAAAATATTCTACTTTATTAATTTAAATTTAAAACAATAGAGGATTTTCGGCTTAATAAAATTCCTTTTAGGGATAGTCTTTTAGTAGAATGCTGCAGTAATCAGGTGAATTATCGCTTTTTGCTGGCCCAGGAAATGTACGTAATTCTATAGGTAAATTATTTCTATGGGTAAAGTATGAAACGTATCTAGTAGGTAACAAAAAATTACAGAAAACAGTCATCCTTTTAATCTTCACACACACACACATATATATATATATATATATATATATATATATATATATATATATATATATATGGTACCCGGTTGACCGAGCTTTGCTCGGTATTTTTTTAATTCGTGTGTTTTGGAAATTATTATTAGGATTAAATACGAATAATATTTTTTGATTTTAACGACGTAATAGAAAAAACTGAACTGGTTATTTGAATAAAAAATCATGAGTGCAATTAGTTTAATTTAAATTTTCGTGTTTTTAAAAAATACTAAAAAAAGGGTTCGAAAAAATAGATTTTCTCAAAAAAGAAAGGAATTTGAAAAAAAAATTAAAAAAGTCGGTCGGTCGGTCTGGGCTCGAACCATGGTATTACGGTTTTGTGACCGCCCAATATACTAATTAAGCTATTTATAATCATCAACAAACTGTCAAAATTTACCTTCTTATTCTAACGATATTGTAGCAGTTTTTCATTGCCTAAAAACACAGACAAAAAGACATTTTCTAAAAATAAATCCTATCTAGATCGATTTATTGCCCTGAAACTCCTTGCACACAAAATTTTATGACAATCGTTGGAGCCGTTTCCGAGATTCCGATTATATATATATATATATATATATATATATATATATCTATATATATATATATATATATATATATATATATATATATATATATATATATATATATATATATATATATATATATATATATATATATATATAGATAGATAGATAGATATGTATAAGGATTAAACGTGGTGACAAGTCACAAGTTGGCCAGCCACCAGGCAGTATCCGCCATGTCTTCAAACACAACTGTCGTATGCACCACTACTGCGGCACTTATCATTGTGCAACCAAAAGCTGACTGGCGATCGCGTAGTGTATATATTCTTTGCTGGCGACGAGCAACTACTTGCCGCGAGTCGACAAGCATAGCCAAATTGTATATACGTATTGCTGCAGGTACGGACTAGTTCATGTGTACGCGTAACTACGTGTACATTGGAACACTTTGTCCGTACAAGGCTTTACGGGCACATCACGAGTACGTTAACTCGATTGGGCTAGGGAAAGACCAGGCTCTCATAAAATACCAGCATAAAACACCAGTTTAATGCTTAATGATTCGTATGAGGAGTGACGTTTCATCTTAGTACTCGAATTAGATAACACATTTAAATTCGCCATTGAGGATAGATGTAGGTGCCTATGGGCCGCAGCATATTTTGACTGTGTGCCACTGTCACCCTCACTTTTATAAAAAAAAGAGATTGTGAGCCACCTAAACAAGTTTGCGAACTCGTGTTATCTAATTCGAATCTCGAATTACCTATAAAGGCCTTATAGCCCAAGAGGTAGGTAATTAATTTTATATGGATTTTGTTATACTCGAGCCATTCCAGCTCAGTCCCCACTTGGACTACTGAATTTATTCGCAATTGGTGTTGAAGCAAAACATCATGAAGTACTTAGAAGTGACGTGAAGTCCATCACTTTTTACTGGAGTTATGTGGCGGACTTTTTATATCTCCGTTAAAGTTACGTACCACTGCTGGGCACAGGCTTCCTCTCGTTTCTAAAGGGATTTTAGGTCTAGGAAATGTCCACTGCGCTGCCCCATACATGTTGACGACCTTCACATGTTTTTGAAAAAAAATTCTTATTTCTCAGACACGCTTGTTTCACCGCCGAGCACGTAGTAAATCAGCACATAAAATTGCAATTAACAATTTAACTGGTCTCTGCGGGGATTGAAGCCGGGTTTCGTATAGCAAGCCCTGAGCTACCACTGCTCTCCTGAGCTATCAGGGCTTTATATCTCCATAATCCTCTCTAAAGCCTCTTCAAAGCATTTTTATATATTATTTTAATATCCACAAATAATTACAAGTTATTATAAAATTTTAAGTAATATATAATATATCTATGAGAATAATGAAATAATAAGTCTGTTGTTGAAGATTGGTTACGCCTCCAATTGTTGCCACGCAATTGTTAATTTTATGATTATATGCATAGGAATTATATTATATTCTTTAGAAATATATTAAGTAAGTTATTATATTTGTGTAGATTTTCTCAAAAGATTAGCTTAAGACAAGGATTTCCGATGTTAACAGGCATTTACATAGGAAATCATCGCATAAACGAGGACATTCGGTGGAAAAGAAGTTACTATATTTAAAACGTTTTTGCTAATTAACATGAAATAAAGTATATAAATAAGAATTTAGTCATTTAAGAATCTAATTCAATAACATGTCTTTCATATGATCGATAAAAATTATATGTTAACGCTTCAAAAATGAAAACTCGAACGGCAAAGGGTTTTTAACGGCGATTTTTTTTTAAATCTCGATTAACATAAAACGTTTAAAAATCCATTCGATTAAGATTTTAATTGAGTATTTTATGTATGCGCAGTATAATAAAAATGTTTGCAAGAGCGGTTATCCAAATGTCGTGTGGTTGCGATTTAAGAGTATCCATAAACCGACTTCGTCCCGTTGGTGTCTTAATTGGCGATTTTATGTATACTGTATAGCCCACTCGTTTACGCCGGACGTAAAACACCCAGAGCGGGTAGCTGCATTTAACTTAAAAGTGCAAAACGTAATTGAGATCGTCCCGAGCCAAGAAGAAGAAGGGCTGATAATTTTTTTTTATGTAATTGAAGTGACCAACAAGTTGTTGGCAACCGCAGTTTTTTTTAGTTGCTATGACGTTCCTTACCATCTCCCGGCTTACTTCGTACATAGTATATCGATGTTCATTTCCCTCTGTCGCCTCTTACGACACCTGGGACTGGGAATATGCGGAGATATAATTGTCCTCGTTTGCATACTATGTCGTGTGTGTACTCGCACTGCGTTTGTGTTGATTATTAAATCATTTCACTTTGTTCTTTGCATGCATGTTTGTCCGTTTTCCACACGCATGTGTATTTAAATTTCGTTGTACGTTTAAACAAACTTATACGACTATTAATTTATACTCTCTAAAGATATTGCTGTGAAGAAAGAGGTCTGATTATTTCGTCTCTGATTACCGTTATTTGGGTTACGGCTTTCAATATTTATCACTTCTCCGAACGATAAAAACCTATTGTGTTTTGCTTTCACTTATGGACAGTATATCAATGCTATCTATTGCGTGAAATCTGACGTGTGAAAAATTAGAATACCGGCGTAAAATAGTAGCTTAATACTGGCTGTATTTCGTGTGGTGAGTGTAGAGAACCGGAGACCCTTTTTTACTGGAAACGAGGCATTCCATCTTAAGCCTGAGGGGTGACAACGCATTTTAATTTTGATTCATGTAGATGCCTATGGGCCGCAGCATACACTCACCATCGGTTAAACTGTGTGCTCGTTTAAATGTCAAATACGACTTTCTCGCATCTGAAAACTGCTTATTTGAAATAAGAAGTGAATTCGTCGAATGAGGCCATAGGTATTAATGAATTTATCTTTTAATGATGTAGTGGATTGAGGGAAAAATACGTATCGCATTAACGATTGTGTAAATAGTGTTTAATTTGCTTTTAATTAAATTAAAGTATGTAATTAAATTTAATTAATGAAAATATTTGGTTGCATTTTGCTTTGTTACAAAAATGGAGTCATATTTATGTTCAATAATTTCATTGGTTTTTTAAATGTGGGAGTGCTCAATTTTCTTTTTATGTAAAGAAGTAGGGGTGACAAAAGACTAATCCATCTATTGGTTGATGTTGTTGCCCATGGACACCTACATATATCCTCAAGTATTAATCAAAATTAAATGATTTGTCGCCCCTGAGGACTAAGATAGAAAACCTTGTTACCAGTGAAAAGGATTTTCGATTCCCGCTACTCATCGTAAGTACCATAGCAGTATTATTATTGCTACATGCATAATATTTATGAACTGCTTATGGAGGCTGGTCTTCTCGGGTTCGCCATGCACTGATAAGCTTCAATTTTAAACGTCCTCTTTTAATTTATCAAACAACATCCCTGAATTGCCTACATACACTCGCATGTAGACATCCCATCGTTGAACGTTAAACATCCTATATATTGTTAGTATTTATTTTGAAAACATGACAGAAACGTTATAACTGCAGATTCTTTTAAATTTAAAAAATGTAATTTGAGAAACGAACTTTTAATTTATTACGTCGAAGAAATAAAATAATATTTCATTTCATTTCTTCTGTTTTACGCCAAAACGCTGGCATAGGTGTGACATGGACGTTACTCGTGGTCTTTGTTTTGTCCATTTTCATTTTAAGACCTATCCGTTGAGAGGAACTATTCAGGTCATTGAGCATAGTGCTTAGGTCTACCAACGATTTTGTCATAAGAACTATATCGTCGAAGGTGAGTGATGTACTCGCCATTGATGTTCTTCCGAATCCTTTTCAGTCCGGTAACTTGAAAACGTGTTCCAATGCAGCGGTGAAGAGTTATGGGATATAACGTCACCCTGTCTTACACTCTTTGTGGTTGGATAGATTTCGTACTCTTGTTCTATACTCGGATAGCAATTGTAGCTCTCTTGCACAAACATGTCAATACCTAAATATACTGACATTCAACTTGGTAATGCTTAAGTGACTGCAGCGAATTAGGAAACTGAAGTGGCAATTGGCTGATCACAAAGCTCGAAGTGACAACCGATGGGAAGAATGATTCTCGAGTGGCAGCCTCCTAACGTTAGGTGGTGTAGGGCGGCACCTGGCAAGACATGCAGAAAGTCGATAGATGCAGGTAGCTCAGGACCGTGCTCTGTGGTATTCCTTGGTGGAGGCCTATGTTCAACAGTTGACTTGTAAGGGACTTTAATGATGGTGATGATGACGCCAAAATAATGGTTAAGTCAATGGAATAGAACAGAATAAAATTTATTCTTGTTTTTTTTATATAGAATAAGGATCACAAACGAGCACACGGTCTACCTGATAGTAAGTTGATGCTGTGGCCCATAGACATTTACATCTATCCTCGATTAACCTGAGGACAAAGATGGAATTTCTCGTTTCCAGTAAAAAAGAGTCTCCGGATCTCTACACTCACCATACGAAACAACAGTATTAAGCAGCTATTTTACGCTGGTATTCTGTGAGAGCGTGGTCCTACCCTGGTCGAGCCGACCCATTCGTGCCATAACCATATTATATTGTAGCTTGGCTCTAGCAATATAGATTATTACATAATAATTACTAAGTATTTTTTTACCACTGGTATGGAAAATATCTCTGTCCAGGTAAGAAACAGTCACATCTACAGCGTAAAACATAAAACTGTTTACAAAACGTTTCCATTGAGTGGTCGGCGACGTGACGCACGAACGTCTGAGAGAACGCGCCGCGTCCACTGCACACATGACCACACTTTCTCGACAGAAAATGAAAGTGAACCCGCATTCCTGGTTGACTGTCGGTCATCGTCAAGCAGATGTTATGACGCATTACCATATAACTTTACGATGATTAATTAATTATTCTATAACGGTTAATATATATATATATATATATATATATATATATATATATATATATATATATATATATATATATCATTACAGCCCTTTACAAGTCCACTGCTGAACATAGGCCCAAGTAATGCCACAAAGCACGGTCCACACACACACACATATATATATATATATATATATATATATATATATATATATATATATATATATATATATATATATATATATATATATGGTTTGTGTAAGAAGCGTTGTTTTTAATAAACGGCGTCATACAAACTTTTGGTGAACATAAACACAGATTTTGTCGTTCGAAGAAGAAACAAGCTTATCTTGAGATAAGGAGAAGTAGTGAAATTTAAGTTTAAGGTCACTCTTAAGATAGGAAGGCGAGGATTGATATGGAAATAGGAACAAGTAATATTATGAAATTGCGCCTTTGCTGGATTATAAGCCAATTAAGCTTAGATCTAAATTGCCAATATAAAACTTTCGAAGCCCGAAAATTATTCGTAAACAGTTACTGAGAAGGCGTTCCAGCTTGTTCAGAAGATTCGGGAACCCTTCAGGATTAGTTCAGGAAAAAGTGCAAGACCAGCAGTCAATAAGAAGAAAAAGTGTAGGGAAGTGATAGGGAAAAGTGATTACTCTCTCACGGAACGGTTTGAAGATAATTGCTGTTTTATTCCCAAAAAATTCATCCCTCAAAATTATACAGTCCACATCGAAGAATTAAAGCGTTGGGACCGGGACGACTTTGGAATACCCGTAATCCCCGCCTGAACCTATTTTCTGAAAAGGAAGAGGTTATCGCCCTTGTGTGTTATTCCGTTGCGGAGATCACATACGTTGTTCCCGAACCCAACGTAGGCGTGATAGGAGGCCGGATCGAGAGAAGCCTCGATTCCTCCCTTCTGTTTCAGAGCCCGAACGTTTTCCACGCTGGATTCCTTTTCAATGACAGATGCTGGTAACACACATCTGCATAATAAATTATGAGTAATATGAGCGACTGGACGTATGAGCTTCGATTTTGAGGAAAGAAAATGTTTTAAACGTTACAGAGAAAATAACGTGGCAATGACTTTACGACTTACTTCTGAAACCTGAGTTCACAAATTCAGCGTGCCGTCGATGTGGCCAAGATTTTTTTTTACAGAATTACTCAACAGAATTATAATACCATTGTAAAAATTGGAGGTAAGACTGCAAGATTAATCTTAGCTAGCATCCTTGAGCTACCCATCATTGACATTTCAAGTAATGGACCAAAACTCCATAACAACTAGACCAATTATTGATAGCTGATAAATTGTTGTTGAGTTTTTTACTCGAGCTATATAGATAGCTAGAGAGGATATCCTCAATTTCTACTTGCACGTATAGATGAAGGTCATCATCGATGTAATGGAGATGTAATGGAGGTAATAAAGTTTATAAAGTCTGTAGTATACTGTACAAAGATTATAAAAACCTCTGTACTTAACCGCTTTTGTGTCCGTCTGCCATAAGTGACAGAAAATGTAAAAACCCAGAGGGGTAGGCAGAGACTACAGACTTCCATTTGGCACAATCCTGACACACGTTTCTCGACTTCTTCATATCCATATTTTTACGCATACATGCTCATCGGTTAAGGGTACTCCTGATTTGGCCCATTTTCAATATATAGATAATCTTTCGCCTAGGACGTTCTTTTCCGACTGTGCCGTTCACTTCTGCCAACATAAATTTGCTTTGTCATCCTTTCCTCATTCATTCTTTCCACATGGCCAAACCCCTAAAGCATTCCTTTCTTAAGCCTGGTCACAACATCATCTTGCAAACCACACTCTTCTCTTATCATACAATTTCTCACCCTGTCACTCCAATTCAGCCCTAACATACTCCCTAACGACCGCATTTCTACTGCGTTCATTCTACTCTTGTGTTTCTTCTGGGACACCCAAGTTTTTTATTATTTGTATTAATTTTTTTAGTTGTAATAAATGTATATCTAGAACAGAACCTGATGTGGCTAACTTCAAGTTAATAGCGTCATTTTTTTAAATAAGGCTTAAGTTCGTATCAGGAAAGAACTAAGGTACCATGGTATTACATTTGATACCATAGATTTATGCCGGTATTGTGGCTGTGTAATAATACCCAGTCCATATTGTCCCGTGGGTCTTGTATGCCAAACCAGGGGATGGGAGATGAAACAAACCAGCGTCTTCCTGATATCATCTAGAAAATAAAAAACTGTGGTTGCCAATCAGTCTGCCGAGTATGTCAACTATGGCCGATAGTGTTTTACAAGTTACAATGGATATGAGTACACTAAACGGTACCATTCTCGACCTCTTTTCTCTTATTTGTCATCATTTCTATCTTTTGTCTTCAATCTAATAATAAAGTTGATAGCTGATAATACTCAAAAGATTAGCAAAATGTGTCAGCAATGCGCTGTCCATAAAGCCCGTAGAAATAACAAACGTTGTGGAAGTTAAGTTCTTAAATGGCAGCCTCGTTATGGCAAACATTGCAACAACTCTTTCATGCCACATCAATCATCAAGTATTTCATGCCGGCACACCGCCTGCATCTTTACAAGGCACAGGTTCGGCCGCACATGGAATACTGTTCCCATCTCCCAGCTCTTTCAGATCGGCTTGATTACTAGCACTTAGTATATTTTATGCCATTTACCACGGGTAGCGCTCTGAGGAATTGTTCGGACTAATTCCAGCCGTACAATTTCACCATAGCACATTGCGATGAAATTCGCGATACCATCTATACCATCTGGATAACTGGCGGTTCACCACTGTGCGATTTAAAAGAAATTTTCTTCCACGCACAATTTCCTTGTGGAATCGACTTACACCGAAGATTTTTCTTAGGGACCTTCAAGAAAAGAGCCTTTTAAAAGGCTGACAACGCATCTGCAATTCCCCTGGTGTTGCAGTAGTTCATGGGCGGCGGTAGTCATTTACTATCAGGTGAGCCGCATGCTCGTTTGCCCCCTCTCCTATAAAAAAAACATATTTTCTTTATTTCATTTAATTATTTATTCAAACAAACAAAGAATATCTTAATTTCTAGGATACAAACACTTTAAGATACAGCTTAACAATAAATACAATTCAGTGAACATCTGTATCTGAACTAGATAACTTAATATCTGTGTTTCAGACAACAGCGCTCTTCCCTTTAAGATTTACATTTCACTTTATATAAAAATATTAAAATTCATTAACTTAAAGTTGTGGAGTGTAGGTAAGTCTCCTTGTGTGTAGAGTGATAGTGTGTGTATGTGTGTAGTGACGATATACCAGATAAATTAGGCCTGGTGTGTTGTGATTTTTTTATTGAACCTGAAGTGACAACATAACCCACGTCCATCTGATGGTAAATGGCTATTGCAGGCAATGGATTTACCACCAACTTAGAAGGCTACAGATGCGTTGTCACCTCTGAGGATGATGACCCGACCCGAGCTTGTAATTATACTGACTCTCATTACCCTTTAAATCAGCGTCTTTACAATTCTGCGGTACCTGCCCAAACTCTTCGGCAGGAAAGAAGTCCAACCACCAAGTGAACCTTTAGAACCTTTTTGAATGTATGTAACCTTGCGAACCTTTTCAATGCATGTTGTGGCTTTAGAACTGTCCATTTGGGATGTAATTATGTATGCGATGCAAATCTGTACAATCAATTAGTGTGGAGTTGCTCGAGATGATAAATGATTGGAGATTACTAGGTAATGTTAAAGAATGCACAGGGTGCGGCTTAGTCTCATTAGTGCGCGCTGAAAGAAAGCAGGACAACGTCGACTACAATCTTAATCTACAAGCATTGAGATTGAAGACATTTTATATTCTTGCATTCTACATTCGTGTAATTTACTGCTGCCCACATTGCAAGGTAAAAGGCAAGAGCCGGTCATCTCGGT
The DNA here is from genome assembly GCA_036936625.1 of Parnassius smintheus behrii. Classification (NCBI taxonomy): domain Eukaryota; kingdom Metazoa; phylum Arthropoda; class Insecta; order Lepidoptera; family Papilionidae; genus Parnassius; species Parnassius smintheus. The sequence goes on along the minus strand of JAUPFT010000023.1, from coordinate 39,093,245 downwards.
GTAATGTGTTGTAATAACTGATTCATGTTATTGTTAAGAAACGACCTAAAATATTTTCGGGTTGTACACTCAATTCGGTTTAAATAAGTGTCACAATTTATTTATTTTTTAATTAAAATAGCAATGATATTATTATTACTAGTGTGGCCATGGAAGCAAAAGAGGGGATTAAAGATCAAAAAAAATTTTTTTTTGCGCCCGAAGCAATTAAGGACAACCCTCCGGTAACGGGGGAGGGAGGTGGAGAATGCTCATAGCATAGTTATGTAGAGACTTTTACCCACTAAACTCCACCTTTTGGGTTTGGCCTACCAGAGAGATCTTTAAGTCGTAGACGGACGCGATCCTCCTTGGCAGAAAGGAGGGCGCAAGCAATCAAAGAAAATTCGGAACTATTCTTCATAAACTATTATAGTTTTGATCTTTGTTGGCGCGATTCAGGTGACGATATGATTCGCTTGTGGCGCGACGACAGCGCCGCCACACTAGTATTTCCTTTAACCACTCCTGATGTTAACAGTGGTTTACGACAGGTAGTCAAATGGCGGATACAAACCTCTTATTATTATTAGTTAAATAATATTTTTTTTATAGGATAAGGTGACAAACGAGCACACAGTCCACCTGATGGTAAGTGGTTGCTGTGGCCCATAGATATCTACATCTATCCTCGATTACGAATCAAAATGCAGATGCGTTGTCACCCGTGAGGACTAAGATGGAATGCCTCGTTTCCAGTAAAAAGGGTCTCCGGTTCTCTACACTCACCATACGAAATACAGCAGCATTAAGCTACTATTTCACGCTGGTATTCTGTGAGAGTTTGGTCCTTCCCCGGTCGCGCCGACCCATTCGTGCTACAACTATACTACTAATATAACTGCAGCATCGCTCTACCATGTTGTTGTTTTAATTTTCATTTTCTTTTTAAAGGTAAATATGTGGTTAATTTATTCCATTATTGGCTTGGTTGTTGAAGGTTTCTTTCTTTTATGTTTATAGATTTTAAGCAATAAGCAGTTCTTTTATTGCTCTTTTGTGTATATGTTAATACAATGTGTCTGATAATGTGTATAAAATAGTTCCTAATGAACTTTGGTCTCAGGTTTCCTCGATACAGGCTTGCCTAGTGGGGAAACCAACAGATATATTATATATTTTTCATTTTCGTTTTCATTTTCAAACTCACGAACTTTTGAGTTCGCGGTGCCCACTATGCCATTAAGCTACTATCGCTTAATATTTAAAGTTGTGAACTTTTTAAATCCCCTAGATAACAGTTTATGTAACACGGAGTCGTGTATGACGACCTGATAAAACACGCAAGCAGTCAATAGATGCAGGTGGCTCAGGAGCGTGCTTTGTTTCTATATGGGAAGGCATATTTTCAGCAGTGGACTTGTGATGGGCTGGTGTATTTTTTTTATTCTTTATTGTACACCAAAATACGAAATAACGAGTTACTGTTAACAACTGTTTACAAATTACAGTTTAATCTTAAGTAGAATATGTACAACAGACGGTCTTGTCACTCTGAAAGTGATCTCTTCCAGTGATCTGGTGTACGAGTAGTCCATTTCTTCTTGTTTATATTGCCTTTGCTCTAGTGGTAGTAGATGTGATCGTTGATCATAATTGCCTTTAGTTCGTCATTGTCGACTAATGTTTTTGGACGACCACGGTGTTAAATTTTCTGGTCGAAATTACCAGAACGGAAGAGAGCAAACCAATAACAGGCGGTGCGTTCGTTTGTAGTATTCTCTCCCTAAACGTCGTTGATGTTGCGTACCGCTTGTGCCGCGTTGCTGACACGAAGATACTCATATTCCGTTATTTCTCGATTTTTTAACGTATGACGAAAAAGACTTTAAAATAAAATTAATTTGAAATTAGAATTCTTAGCCAAATCAAAATTATTTTGATTTGAAATGGCCAGTAATGCAGAACGGCAATTTCATAGGTAAAGACCTATTATACTCTCATAATGAATATAATCTTATAGTAAACTACATAACTGTCGCGTAACATTGCTCAGATCGAAAGCAATCAATCATTGTCACATAAAGCAAGTAAGATGGTAACCGTACTAGTGGAATGGTATAGTTACCGTCGTCGTAAATTGCCGTAAAATAGCATTATCGCTATGTAATCGAAGTCACCTGCCTTTGTTTTGTGACGGGTTTATTAGTCAATTATTCGGTAAGCGTTAAATACTGTATGATAGTATAACAAAACAATTTTGTGTATTGACAATTTAGTACGGTGATTGTTCGGAGTTGAGCTAGCTACATATTTTCCTTCTATTCGTCTAGGGAAAGACCACGCTTGCACGGAATACTAGTGTAATGGATTACCACCATAACCATACATAAGTATGGTAATTGGGAAGAACAGAAAAACCGTTATATTGGAACTCAGCGGTGACGGAGCTCCTGCGTTTTTATTTTTAACTAGCTGTTTTTCGTGACTTCGTCCGCGTGGAATTTATTACGATTGGTTTTCAAGGGTTTTTATTTTTTTTTGTACGTAATGTAAAAGAAGTAGCTTAGGTTACTCCTTATGACATCTGCTATCCTAATACTAGCCCTATGCCAGTGAATGTCTCGTCAAAGTACGACCAACCATTTCGGAGATTAGCTGGAACAAACAGACAAATAGACAAAAATATGTTTTTGTTATAAGTACCGGATAAACTTTCGTATACATTTAGTGATAAGCTGTTATTTTGACAATACACACAGACACTTCAATTTTATTTTTTGTATAGATCGAGGATAGAAGTAAATGTCGATTGGTCACTGCATCAGATGTCTTCTGTGCTCGTTTGTTACCATTAATTGTATTAAAAAATTTAATCCAAGGCTATATACTGGATGATTTCGTACCATCTGGAAAGAAATAGGGTTTAATAGGTAAACGAAATAGAAGCCTATGGCAATGATATCTTACATTTTTTTAACATTAACATATTATGAAATCGATCTATCAATAAACACTATAAATTCGAAATAAACTTTAGTGTAATGAAAAAAAAAAACAAAAATTTCGGCCTAAATAAATAAATCAATTAAAAACTATCGAAATTTAAATAATACGTATCCATTTTGTAGTATTTATTGATAGATCAATTTCATAATAGTATGTTAATGTAAAATTAAAAAAAAAACATTGTAAAATATCGGTGCCATAGAGTTCTATTCCGTTCACCTGTTACACCCTATTTTTTTTTTGGACGGTAATAAAATCACGCAGTATAAATAATAGATTTTTACGGTCTAGATTCTGTGTGATTGCACGTGTGAACGTTTTTTAATATAATTGTAAAATAGGGCAAGTTGGCATTATGATGTAAACACCGCCAACTCTACTACTGGAAAATGTAAGTCACGAACATTAAAGACGATTGGTAGCATCTGTATTGTATTCCTCAATTACCTGTAAATTCCAATGAAATTATAAATCATGATTGCTATCATTGGATATCATAAATAGAATACGATAGAATTGGTTTTCGGAATCTGGTTGCCTTTTTAAGTTTTGCTTTTTCTTAAATACCTGTCACCATATTAGGGGTAATGTCAGTGACCAATAATCGAATGAAGATTTCGTTAAGGTAAGTACATTTCGTAAAATAAAGTCGTCGATGACCTTCGACATCCAGGAGAAAGTTAGACCACATTATCGGCGCACTAAAGTACAGCGAATATTACACGATCCGCACATTACACAAAAACACCGATCAAAGAACACACACAGAGGCTTACGATTATAATTATTGCCTTTTTTTCCAAGGTTGACCTTCTTTTCTATAGCACAATAATTCGAACAGTTACTCATAAGCAAGGCCAGCATTGTACATTTATTACTAAGTTATTAAAATTATAATTTTTTGAATTTGGAAGGCTTATTAAGTTAGGCTCTATCTTAATAAACTTAGCCGCTAGGCTAAGGAGCTTAAACTTTTGACCGTGGTACTGTGGATCTCAGATCAGATACCCGCACGAGACAAGCATTTTATGACCTACAAATAAATATTCAGGTCATACGGAGTAGGTGTTTTTTAAATAGAAAAAGGGTGACAAACGAGCACACAGTCCACCTGATGGTAAGTGGATCCTATGGCCCATAACTATTTACATTTTTATCTTCAATTAAGAATCAAAATGCACATGCGTTTTCACCCCTGCGGACTGAGATGGAATGCCCCATTTCCAGTAATAAAGGGTCTCCGGTTCTCTACACTCACTACACGTAACAAAACAGCATTCACGCAGGTATTCTCTGAGAGCGTGATCCTACCCCGGTCGAGCCGACCCATTAATGCTACAACCATAATATAGCTGCAGCGTTGCTCTACCGCTTATGTCATGACCAATGCAATCGATCTTCAAAATACCTCCATAGCATAAGATGAGTTTCTAAACTGAATCTATGGCTTTACGGCCATTTTATTTAGTAAAAGATTATAAGGATTTTCTAAATGGCAATGATCAGTTTTTGTAGCAACCAAATGCGGATCTGTGCTACAATCTAAGCGGATGTTGCTTACATTTATCATGTTACGAACAAATCACTAATTATGGCCTGATATGAAAAACACGAAATATCAAGGTACCGTCAACAAATTATGTATTGCTTAATAACATACTAACATAATAGTTAAAATATTATAAGTGTACGTAAATTGACATTATCATAAAATTTAAATATATCAACTGAATCCGTTAACTGACAATGGAAGTATCGTTTGACATAAAAATACAGTCAAATTGTTAATTTACTCTTTTTTAAATTAGATACTCTTTTTAAATTAAATTACTATGGTGTCTATGGTGTAATTTATTTTTAATTGGTTCTTCACATCGCCATAAGGGTGATTCACAATATAAAAATAAATTTTGATCTCCAACAAGAAAGGAACTGATATTATTGAACGTAGGACTTTCAATCACAAGAATGGTATAAATTTTTATAGGATAAGGGTTGTACGATAACGAGCACAGAGTTCCAGGCCTCGTTTTCAGTAAAAAGGATCTCTGGTTCTCTAAACTCACCATACGAAACACCACAGCGTTAAGCTGCTATTTTACAGTGGTATTCTGTAAAGCTTAGCCCTTCCCCGGTCGAGCCCGCCAATTTGTGCTACAACCATAATGTAGATTCAGCATGGCTCTATCACGTATAATTAAAAACGTACCAATAACAACGTGTATATATTATTACTATATAATATTGATAGTAGGACTTTCAATCACATGACTGGTACGTTATTTTTAACACAAATATAAAGAAATTATCTCTTTGAAGGATGGTTTACGTTAATGAAGCCATGTTAATTTCTAGAAGCCACGAGCTACTCTGTTCCACTGTGCTTTAATAGACACCGCGTATTGTGATACGTTTCCTCACGATGTTGTTCTTTGCCACCTCCGTATAGCCCCGGGGTTGCGGCTATCCTTAAAATCGTGTTTACCAGTTTCAATGTAAATTTGACATGGCAGATTTTTTTATATTAGAGGGATGCGGATCATCATTGAATTAATGTGAGAGAAAGAATTATCTTTTTATCTGAAAGGTGGTGACTCAAGATTCGACCAGTGCACCTCTGACTTCTGAGAAGGTTAGCTTGTCTATTTAATTTACTAAGTTATCGAAATTAAAGAAAAAAACTTTGTCAATTGAAAGTTTTTTTTTGCTAGTAACGGGATCAAACTCGGGTCGCTTACGGATCGCCACTTTCGTTATATAGGTTTACATATTTATTCTGTCGATATTTTTTACCTTATTATAAGCTCCACTACAATTTCACCTGGTGGTAGTGAAGTGCCGCCTATTTAAGACGCCGTGATTGTAATCGAAAAGAAAGACGGCAAATTATTCCACTTCTTTGTTGTACGCGTTACGAAAGACAAAGAAATCCGTTTAGTTCTAACGCGTGGAATATCTACAACAAAGGGTTGAAGACCCGTCGACCGTCTGGTTGTCCGATTGTAGAAAGGGGAGAGAGGAATTAACGCATTTAATTCCTGCGCACACTTTCTGAAATACATGTTATATAATAACAAGAAGCTGGCAACTTTGAGCATGTGCGCAAGGCTAACAAGATTGGTTTCAACCAAATCAAGAAAACCAGTTTGAGAAACGTTATAGTTTAGACACTTTTGCTGTTATTTCACTTTTGCCGAGAACAAGTTTTTAAACATGTTTGAGATTGTTAATTACTTTATTTGTTTGCTATCTGTACATAGAGACGCCTTTCTCCAGCCTCAGCCTGTTAGTGTATAAGTGTGATGTGATATTCGGCGCTTCTTACGGTCAGCGGTGGACGACGGGTGGGTCGGTGACCAGTGAAAGTGGCGGTGTAGGTTACTCGTTTGTCTGGAAACGAGAGTTCGGTAAACATGACGATCAAATAATAAAGAGTACGAGTTATATTAATAACGGAGAAAAATGAATTATATTTCAATAAATTTTAATAGAAATTTCAATTTTTAGTAACCTATAAATCTTTTGATAACGCTAGTTAGATATACTTTATGTTTTCTCAAGATGTTATTTCATGCAGTCAGTCAGTTTAAGCAGTAAGAGGTCGATATGTAACTGTATATTTACTTGATACCCTTAAAATTAGGTGGCAAACATAAATAAGTAGGTTGTAGGATTTTTTTTTGGTCTAGGCATATCTAGATATCTTTTTATTTAATTTTGCCTCAAGTAGATAGAAGTACACCTACAACTGTGTTCCATTTCATCTTGGACCTCATAGGTGATGACACATCTGCAAACTATGTTCGAAGTTGGTTGCAAGTGTCCATGACTCCATGAGCTGCCGAAGTCGCTTACTAGCGGGTAGACGTTACCAACCTAGTCACTTTTTTACATAAAATAAGTGTCACAAACGAACTGAAAGCCCAGTTTCCACCAGTAAAAAAGGTGTCTGGTTCTCTACACTTACCATATAAAACATACATACATTTAATATAACCTATAAACACTCACACCCAGAGGGTACCCAGAGGGTAGGCAGAGACTACAGACTTCCATTTGGCACGATTCTGACACACCTCTTTCACCTCCTCCACATCCATATACCTACGCATACATGCTCGTCGGTTAAGGGTATTCCTGATTTGGCCAATTTTTAATATATTGTCAATTTGGTCGATAAACTTTCGCCTAGGACGTCCCTTTTCAACTCTGCCGTTCACTTCAGCAACATAAATTTGCTTTGTCACTCTTTCCTCATACATTCTTTCCACATGACCAAAACACCGAACCATGCCTTTCTTAATCCTGGTCACAACATCTTCTGGTCACACACTTCTCTTATCACATTGCAGCATTAAGCTGTTATTTTACATTGGTACTCTGTGTAAGCGTGGTCTTTCTCCTGTCGATCCGGCTCATTCGTGCTACAATATTAATATAGCTGAAGCATGGCTTTCACCATGTATAAAAGCAAAATATAATACAGTATAGACTTAGTATAATTAAAAATATATTATAAACAAAATATAGCATAATAGCACTAATAAACAATGCGATACACTACGCTAATGCTAGGCATAATAACAGTTATTCAGCCGGCGCAGGACGAAGAGAAATCTAGGCCGACTCGATCTATATCCTGGATGGTTGGAGTGAAGCAACGCTATCTTGCGGATGAACAGTAATTTGATGTGCTTACAAAACTATATTCCGGTTCCGCTGCTCGAACTAAGTTGTAGTTAACAAAATAATTGTAAGGTGTAATAAATATACTCACAAAAATTGTGTTCAGATTTTTTGTACCTTACAAAAAATCTGGACGAAAACGTGGACCACTCAGAGAGTTTTGTAGAAAAGGAGATCTATAGTTAAAATATTTACTAGTAAATATTTTCAAAGAAGTCTCCATCAGTATCTTACAAAAATTTCATACATCTATCTCATTTTTGAAACATTCTTTTCAATTCGCCTACGTTCTGCCCGAACGCTGTTAATGTATATTTCGGGGATAAACATTTGTGCCAAATCAGAGCTCTTAGAACGGATTTACAAATGATGAGCTGGTGTGCCAACGCAGAGACTCGTGTTCGGTCGCTTGTTGCTCACAGCGTAAAATACTTCTAACAAGCATATCTCTGATGTAAAAAAAATTACACCAGATACCTCGCCAAAGCGAAAAAATTACCGATCGAAATCTTTCGTGCGCTTATCGGTCGCTTCAGTTTGGTAATAATTTATATCCGCCAAAGCTCCAATAAGACCAAAATAATTGATGAAAAGAAATTGGACGTTGATAAGCAAAAATGATCTAATCCATAACAGATACCTTTGTGCTCTTGAGGTGTGGAATTTGGATCACTATTGGCAATAACTTGTGTCGATTCGTTTATAATTTTGGGTTTAATCAAGGTCAACTTACTTTTATTATTAATAATGTTGTAATGACTAAAAAGTATTGACTCAAGGGGTTATTTTAGTCTTAATATATTCAGTATCCCCGTGACCATGGGTGCTGTAGTGTTTGATACGTTAAGAATATAGAATAAGTTAACATACGCGATAAATTCCTTAAAAATAGTTTTATTTATAACCTTCTATATTTTCTTATTTCTAACCGATTAAATTCCCGTGCACGACGTGAACCCACGGAAACAGATCTCTAACGAGTAGTGGAATGTAACAAACCTTTACTTTCTCACTAGTTCAACTTTTTTTTGCAATACCAGACAAGTGCTATTGGAAATATAAAGGTGAGATACCTAAACAACATTTTGTAATCTGTGAAGCTTTTATATCTCATAATCAAAAAATTCAAATTAAATATTTTCAAACTCGGTTATGTTATACAATTAGTTATATTTATATTTTAGATAATCAATAATTTCGTAAGCATATCTTAACAGAAATGAAGTAGATTTATAACGGTTGTGTTACATAATATATATGATGAAATAGGATAGGACATACTGACTTTGACCACAATTGCGACTTCTGAATCGGAAGCTATACGCAAATGATATGCTTGAGATGCCATTTGTATGCATCATAATTGTCATTAAACCTACTATAAGTCCATTACCAAACAAATGCTTCCCCTGTAGACTGCCATAAGGTATGTTCTTAAGCTACCTGCATCCATCGACTCCCTGCATTCACAATATTTGTATTACTTACACTATTCGTTACGTTTTTTAAGTTTTTTTTTACGTAGCCACGCTACAGCTATATTATAGTTGTAGCACGAAGGGGTCTGCTCGACCGCAGCAAAACCACGGTCTTACAGAACACACATAAAATAGCAGCTTAATGCTGCTGTAATGGTGAGTGTAGAGAACCGGTGACCCTTTTTACTGGAATCGAGGCATTCCATCTTAGTCCTCAGGGGTGACAACGCATTTGTATTTTATGGGCCATAGCTTTCACTTACCAACAGGTGGACTGTGTGCTCGTCTGTCACCCAATGCTATAAAAAGTACACATTAGAGTGCCATTAGCAAAAGCATAGAAACACTTATTTGTTCATTTTGTTGACATCAAAACCGGAAGTCACTTAGTAGTAAATTGCGTGGGATGCATTTTATCTTAGTCTTCAATTACGTTAACTCACCTGCGGCCTGCAAGTGTAAGTTGGTTGCAAGTGTAAGTTGGTTGCAAGTGTAAGTTAGTTGCAAGTGTAAGTTGGTTGAAATTGTAAGTTGGTTGCAAGTGTAAGTTGGTTGCAAGTGTAAGTTGGTTGCAAGTGTAAATTGGTTGCAATTGTAAGTTGGTTGCAAGTGTAAGTTGGTTGCAAGTGTGAGGCTGCAGAAGCCACTTGCCATCTGCTGGACAACTAGGTCGTATAATGCGGACCTGCAATTTATTGTGCATAATTTTTGACACCGATTGGGATATGAAACCGGGACCGTTTTATGATGCCATTTAAAAGCTGATGATAATAATATTCATAGACATACAACTTAAGAAGATAAATAAATTAATATTGCCTAAAACCACCTTATCTCTTTACACTCTGGACCACTTTCCGTGGCGGTAAAAGTTTAAGTAATATATTACCCAAAAATATAAGGGCGGTAGAAAAATATAAGAAGTATGTGATATCACTAAATAGCTTTTTGATTAAGAAATGTTATTATTAATTAGATGAATATTATGTACTTAATTGTTGAAGTAAATAATATTAATATTATTATTTATTATATTATTGAAGTAAATAAATATAGTATTATAATGTGCAATTAATACTATAATAATACTTATAATGTATAATATTAAATAAATATTACAATTATGGTTTTAGAAATTAAGGCCAACTTAAGTTGATATTATTATACCCTTGCAGCGTACATGTAAAAACAATAAATAAATAAGTAAACGTGGTAGAGCCACATTATGGGGTAGGACTACGCTCTCACAGAATACCAGCACGAAATATCAAAATAAAGCTGTGTTTTGTATGGTGAGCTTATAGCACCGGAAACTCCTTTTACTGTTAATGAGGCATTCCACCTTTGTCCTCGGGGGTGATATCGCATCTGCATTTTGATTCTTAATCGAGGATATATGTAAATGTTTATGGGCCTTAACGTCCACTTACAATCAGGTGGACTATGTGCTTTCTTGTCACCCATATTGTATAAAACCAAATACCGTCCGCGTAGTAGTCAGGTACTGTGACTATTAGGTCACTCGTTATATACAAGTACCATCATTATCGACAGGATATTAATTGTGGTCAATTTTTTCTTTTACAGACGTCGCGCAGTCACTCTGCGTGCTGGAATCGGATTTCGGTTTTAAAATCAACTGCGCCTTTAAAAAGTCTGGTCTGTTCAGAGTTCGAAATCTTGGCGGCATAAAAGCTCATGCCAGTCTAGGTAAGTTTAATTGTTATTTTACACTTAACAGTTATAGATTCAATAAAATAAATTGATAAAAATAACAATCTCTCGATTTATTGATCATGATTCCTCCTGAAAATATTTATTTGGACTTTAATTTTTATGAAAATGAAGTTACAAAACAAAGTTACAGTCCACCTGATGACAAGTGGCTATTGCAGCCCTTGGACACTGGAAACGACTTTTAAACAAAAAATGAAATATAAACACAGCAGCACAGCACTAATGCACAAAAGTGTATACTGCATGGCTCAGTCATATATGATAAAATACCAAAAAGTTGGAAAGAATTACCGCTATCGATATTTAAAAAAAAGGCTTCGGAGCTTCTTGAGAGTCAAAGCCTACTATAGCGTAACAGAATTCTTGTCTGAAATTTTTTTTTAATTTGAGATTAAGACTGTATAATGTTAAAAATTTGAATTATGTTTGTTTTTGTGTTATTTTTTTATTTTGTTATAACTGTTTTGGTGATTAGTTTATATTTCTGTATATTTTGCATGCCTACTGGTAAAATATGGCTGAACTCACTACCTATATTTCCATGTACTGTACCCATATTTGCAAAATAAAATATCTTTATCTTTATCTTTAAAAAATGAAGTCCTCAAAAAAGATTTTAGATCCAGCGGCCAGCTTGAGCAGTACAGGATTATAAACCCAAGTGTACGTGCAAGCATTGGTGCACTCTTTATTCCCTCAGTCTTATAGTGCGGTGGGACGGAAAACCAACACCATCGGAGAGAGATTAGGCGCAGTATCAACGGCTTTAATTTAATTTCTTGAAAAAAAAAACTCATTAATTGAGTTTTTCGCTTGACCCGGGATCGCACGATGAGCAGTCGCGTTTACGACCTACACTTACACTGACGAGATAGTCCAGGAAGGCAGACTTCGGTGGTTATACAAAATGAATTGTGTGTTTTTTCTATTATAAATATCTAGATTCGCGACAATTATTTGTAGGCAATACGAATACTTGTTCCGTGGGGGATTCCAACCCGCTGCCTTCAGCACCGCACCTCAATGCTAACGCACTGTGGCACGAAGCCGTATGATAAATTATTTTGAGTGTAGTAGTGACTGCCCTTTTTTGATGCCTGATATCAAAACTAATAAATTCATAGCGGTCATAATATGAGCCGTTGTAGTGGGTTAAGATCATATAATACTATAATATTAGAGTATAATATTATAGCAGCACCCTCAAGCGTGTTGTTTTATGAGCGACATGTGAAGTTTGTTTTTTTCTGCATTTTTTCTTTCTAGGCGTGTTCTGCAGCAGATTATCCACGGGTCGGATAGTTATATATTAAAGTTACAGTTATATGCTATTAAAGTCCACTGCTGAACATAGGCCTACCCCATAGATTACCACATAGGGGGGATATTTGCCATAGTTGCCACGTTTGGCAGACAGGTTTTTTATATTTACAGTCATTATTAGGAAGACGCTGGTGATCATCTCCTGATTGGTGTCCTACTGTCACCCTTTACTACACTCACTGATGTGAGATATTCTTACACCGCCACTACACGGTATATATTCATTATCATCATCATTACAGCCCTTCACAAGTCCACTGCTGAACATAGGCCTCCCCCAAGTAATGCCACAAAGCACGGTCCTGAGCCACCTGCATCCATCGACTTCCCGCACATCTTACCAGGTCGTCACTCCATCTAGTGGGGGGTCACCCTACACTACGCCTACCGGTACGAGGCTGCCACTCAAGAACCTTTCTTCCCCATCGGTTATCGGTTCTTCGATCTATATGGCCGGCCCATTGCCACTTCAGCTTACTAATCCGTTGGGCTATGTCGGTCACTCTGGTTCTACTGCGGATATCCTCATTTCTGAGTCATGCAGATAAACTCCGAGCATAGCCCTCTCCATAGCTCGCTGAGCGACCTTGTGCGTCCTCATACGGTCAGCAGTGAAGGACCACGTCTCAGATCCGTAAGTCATCACTGGCAACACGCACTGGTTGTACAATCTAGGTTTTAGAGATTGAGGTATACTTGACGAGAATATATGTCGTAATTTCCCGAACGCTGCCCAGCCGAGTTGAATCCGTCGATTGACCTCTCGGTCGAAGTTGGACTTACCTAGTCGGACTATTTGTCCTAGGTAAACGTACTCGTCAACAACTTCGAGCATAGTGCTCCCAACAACTACCGGCATAGGTGTGACATGGACATTGAACATGATCTTTGTTTTGTCCATGTTCATCTTAAGACCTATCCGTTGGGAGGCACTATTGAGGTCATTGAGCATAGTGCTTAAGTCCTCCAGCGATTCTGCCATAAGGACTATATCGTCGGCAAATCGAAGGTGAGTTATGTACTCGCCATTGATGTCAATACCGTATCCTTTCCAGTCCAGTAGCTTGAAAACGTCTTCCAATGCAGCGGTGAAGAGTTTCGGGGATATAACGTCACCCTGTCTTACACCTCTCTGCAGTTGGATAGGTTTCGAGCTCTGGTTCTGTACTCGGATAGCCATCGTAGCCCTACTGTACAAACACTTCAGCACTTCGATATACCGACAGTCAACTTGGCACCGCTGAAGGGACTGTAGCACCGCCCAAATTTCGACGGAATCAAAGGCTTTCTCATAGTCCACATACGCCAGGCAAGTGGCAGATTGTACTCTTCAGTCTTCTGTACAATCTGCCGCAGGGTATGTATGTGGTCTATGGTACTGAAGCCTTTTCGGAAACCGGCTTGTTCGGGAGGCTGGAAGTCGTCGAGTCTGCGTGCGAGACGATTCGTAATGACTCTCGAAAACAGCACGTAGACGCGGCTCAGAAGGGAAATCGGTCTGTAGTTCTTCAAGAGAGCGTTGTCGCCTTTCTAAAAGAACAAGACCACCGCACTTCTGCTCCACGCCTCTGGAGTAGTGCCACCATGGAGGACGGAATTGAAAAGCTTCTGAAGGACTTCAAGTACCGGTGTTCCACCCGCTTCCAGAAGCTCCGCTGTAATTCCATCCTCGCCTGGGGCCCTGCTGTTTTTAAGGTGCTGGAGAGCCATTCTAATCTCGCTTAGACTGACGTCCGGGATATCATCGGAACTCTCACACGGTATTTATTATGGAGACAATATATCATATAATATTAGGCACTTATTGCGTCTTCTTAACATAATCATCCTAAGCAGTAACACGCATGCGGACGTGGCATGCGTGCAAGAAGCACTTCCGACGTATTACGCACAACCGTAACCGGTGCAAAATAACCTTTTATTTACGTAGTTAATGACCGTAAATAATTTTATACGTAGTAGACCCACGCTACATCTATATTGTGGCTGTAGCTCGAATAGGTTGGCTCGACCGGGGAGGGACACGCTCTAACAGAATATTTATTTATTTATTTTTATTCTTTATTGCATCCTTAACAAAAGAATACAAAGAATAGCAGCTTAGTACTGCTATGTTTCGTATGGTAAGTGTAGAGAGACGGAAACTCTTATTACTGGAAATGAGGCATTCCGTCTTAATCCTTAAAGGTGACAACTTATTTGCCCACCCGGTGGTCTGTGTGCTCTGCGCGGGTTGTCTGTGTGCAGAAAAAAGGTTCTATAAAAAAATTCAGCGTCAGTATGTGAATCTAATTTTCACTTTACAGCTGTGTTTGTGTATGTACACGTATATTTTGCTGACTAGTATACGTATTTGGGACAAAATATTCAATTACACATGTCCAACTTAGATCAAGATTTCAACCGACTAGTCCAACTGATGACTGAGTCGTGTTTGGGCCTGCCTTAAATATTCTTGTCTGTAGTAATTTTTTATTTTTATTTTTATTTTTTATTTTTTTATTTTATTTTATTTGGAAGACCAACAGCTATCATAATTAGGATAGATAGTATTAATAACAACAGTAAGCCAATTAAATATCCTCACTAATAGATACAAAGGTGAATTTACAACAGTGATAAATACGATTTAACACTTGAAAGTATCCAATACAACATATTTATACCAAATGAGAGCTAAACTTGTATTATACATATAAAAGACAATCAACTCATACTTAGGACAGTCAATAACACTACAAGCTATTTTAGGAGAAAAATAAACACAAATACAAAAGTAAATCATAGTTGTGTAGCAACGCATCAATATCTCACTTAGAGCTACCAAAATATGCATTGTTAAGTATGCGCCTAGCTGACGCAGCACTAGTGTTGAAAAATCGAAGTTAAACTCATTGGCTAGCTTATTGAAATTATTGCTCGCCCGCCATATAAATGTATTTTGCCTATAATTTGTAGATGAAAACGGGAGACTTAAAATTTTGTTGTATCTAAGAGGTTTGGTAGTAATTCAAAACAACCAGTTAGTATTGCCAGTGGTGACTCACGGAAACGAAATGTGGTTTTTCACTGCTGGCCGTATGAAGGAGCATAAAGACATTTAGCGCTAAGCTATGAAGAGGGCTGTGCTCATAGTTTCTCTGCGTGATGAAATCTGTTATAAGGATAACAGCATAGAAACAAGACAAACTGGCGTCAGCAGGCTTATGTAACAATAATCTGGTAATGTAGCTCGTAGAAACTACAACCGGTTGGAAAGAAGGGTTTTCGAGCGGAAGCCTCGTATTCGCAGTCTTGGCCAACCTCTCAATAGATAGAGTAACAACCTGATGAAACATTCGGAGAGTTCATTCCGTACTTTGCAGAACTCAGCTCCGACCACATGGACAGTTTCCACGAGCTTGTCATTCATATCTTCCACTGCATTGCAATCTTCTAGGCACTGAAAGTGGTTTTGTAACTAGAGCTGAAATGTTTCGGGATTTTGGATTAGAGCACGAGGGAGACGGAGCGTTGACTTCATTAGACAAGACCTTTCCAACTTAACGTTTAGGTTCAATATGCCTCTAACCATTCGGTGATCGCTGCCAGTTTTCACCCTTGCGATCACTGAGACATCACTGAACAGTACGCGACAGACAAAAACGTGTGCAACGGTCATGCTCTCAAAATAAAATAAATACATATGTTGCTAATACTGAAAGTGCGCTAAATCTTTTTTATCCCCAAAATTTGTCCCAAAATTTTCTGGTCATATTTGAAATCCTTGCGACGCGTGTCCAATTACCCTAGAAGATTAATGTATAAAGATATAAGTTATACAGGTGAAACTTCTATCTACATATAATGTCTTTAATGATTTTTTCCGTAGCGTATTCGGCATCCCATCTACTCTAGTTCATCACAATTCAGCAGAAAGTGCCTCTTTAAACTCCATATCAAATCACCATATCTGATAGTTTGGTGGAAAATCATCTAAACTCTTTAGACATTAATAAAGCTGCTGGTTGCGATGGGATCCCCCCAATATTCTGAGTCAAATGTGCAAAAGTTCTCGCTGTGCCTATTGTATATATTTTCAATTCTTCTTTAAAGGGCACCTCCCTTTCCTGATATATGGAAAAAGCTCTCATTGTACCTATTCATAAAAAAGGCACTAAAAACCAAGTTGAAAATTATAGACGTATCTCGATACTCAATACATTAAGCAAGGTTTTCGAAAAAAAATTCTATAGCAATATCTACCCCATAATAGCGCAACAAATACCTGAGAATCAACTTGGTTTTCTTAAAAAGCGATCGGCTGTTACTGACCTTGTTTCTCAGAATACGTGATTAGTAATATGGAAAATGGTAGGCGAGTGGACGTAATCTATACGGACTTTGAAAAGGCGTTTGATCGGGTAGATGACTCCATACTCTTAAACAAACTAGGGAAACTTGGCATACACGGGGTTCTTCTAAGATGGATAGAATCTTACAATCTTACCTAACTAAACGTTCCCAGGCGGTTGTGGTGGGGGGATTCAGATCAAATTATACAGAAATATCCTCCTGTGTCACCCAAGGTTCGCACTTGGGACCTCTCTTCTACTAAGCGTACATTTATGACTTGCCTAATTGTCTCATGCATTCTAAACATTTGTTGTACGCGGATGATAAAAAGATCTTTTTGAGAATAAATGACTTCAATGACTGTTACACGATACAGGCGGAACTGGACGTATTGTATAATTATTACATGACTAATAGGATAGCAGTAAATGCCAAAAAATGCCAGTGCATAACTTTCACTCGCAAAGCAAACCCCATCTTACACACATATAATTTTAAGGGTGTACACATTGAAAGAGTCAATTTGGTTCGTGTCCTGGGAGTTTACCTCGATAGCAAAATATCGTTTACTGATCACATTGACTTAGTTACAAAAAAGGCATATAAAATTTGGGATTCGTCTAACGGGCCTGCAAGGCATTTAAGAATATAGGCTCATTGAAGGTTGTATACTGTGCATATGTACGTAGTCTGCTAGAGTACGCTAGTCAGATTTGGTCCCCTCAATACAAGGTCTATAAAGATCGCCTAGAGCGCATACAGAAGTCTTTTTAAGACACATCTCGTACCGGCGTCGTTGGTCGCACGAATCATATACCCGAGACTGTCACGAAAATGGTCTATTAACTTTGGAAGAAAGACGGGACATACTAGATGTTTCCTTCCTATTTGATATTGTTCGGGACAGAGTAGACTGCTCAGATCTGTTGCATAAAGTAGCATTCTGCGCTCCTAGGCGTCGAACACGTCACACTCCGCTATTAAATGTGCCTCAACGTCACACTAACTACGGATCTAATACTGTCATGGTTAGGTTACACCGAACATATAATGCAAAGTTTAGCCAGGTTGACTTATTTCGCTCAAGTAAGTTAATACGTTCCCTGCGGCACTGATTTATCTGTACTGTCCATTACTGCGTTACGAGACGTTTGAAACCTCGTGAGACAAAAACCACATGAGACAAAAATGCTTTTTTGGCGCCAAATAAGGTGAATTGTGTGGTTTTTGTCGCGATTATCATTAAGAATGAGTTGATTAACCTAAATCTGCCGCCGCCTGTGGGCGGATTATTTAGTTTAGATTATATAGGTAAAATAAAATGTGGGGTTTTATGGACCCCATACCGCACTGAAAAAGGGCAGTTTTTCATATTGTTTAGTGATGGGAAAAAATATCGATTTTATTAAATTGTACTTATGGATGCTTTTTATTAAAACAGGGCAAACAATAATATTTTTGCAACCGATACATTCTGTGAGAATTTTCTTTGCTATTTTGTCAGCCTCGCGACTTTGATAAGAAGGTGCGAAGTTTTTCGTAGCATCCTACACATAAACTAGAACTAACACATAGAACTAACCCAGATAAGCCTGCAACTATTATTTTCTGACATTTTGATTAAATTAATATTATTTGGCTTTCAGGAAAACAGCCATACCATATGTAAGACAATTGGATAATAAGGAGAAATAAAATAACATAATATAACGAAATAGCATGTTATCGTAAAAAATTAAGAAATGGGTACGAAAGGTTAAAAAATGTTTTTATTAGGTAACACTTGACACACACTCACATCACATATTTTGCAGCATGTCAAAGATTTTTTATAACATTGACGGCAGCATATTTGCTTGGATTGAGGAATAACTAGGTGATTGATTTGGTCTTTCCGACTATCAGCATGCTCATGTTGGGAGATTCGGCTTGACCCTCTTTTGACACCCAGGACCAATTATTTATATATTGGATTGATTTTTATAGTTGTAGCACCTTAATATGGCTCAGTTGTAGCACCTTAAGACTTGAACCCTTATTAAGTTAAGTTAAGATCATGGCCTCATCTACACTGTAATTCTATTCGGCAGGAGAAAATTCCTAAAACATTTTATTTAAAAGTATTACAGTATTACTTTGTATATATGTCTTGCAGATTTAGATTAGCATTGACATGACGGTGACGAAAAATAAAGTCAGATCTATCCCTACTCATAGCAGAGCTGATCAACTCATTCTTTGTATCAGGAGGGTTTTCCAAATACATTCTTCTTCGCGGGAGCCACGAATCCAAAAACCATCAATATGCCAATGAAACACTTCATATCCTCCGAGGTTATGTCTCCAAGTAAATTATTTTTGTCGGAATTTTCGTTACTCTCTGACACCAAGAAGGAAATAAAATCTTAATTTATGAAGTTTTTAAACTACCCAATTAGTCGCTCATCTTGGAAAGCCCCTTGAAACCTCTAGGGCAATTCATTGAATTTTTTCAAGTCCTGTTTTCTCCACGCGTAGGTGCACCTACGTTTTGTCGACTTGCAGAACCACAAGGTTCTTCTTCTGTGTCATCCACCGGAACCTGTCCCTGTATTGATAGATACTTCTATCAGTTGAAGTAGTATGTTTCGTGGCAGGTTTTTCAGCGTCACGTTGCCTTCTTCCTCCGAAGCTAGAATCATTGTTTCTCTATTATCTTCTTCGTCGTTAGAAATGATTTCAAAGATTATATCGAATTTTCAGTTTTTTGTTGCTATAATACTTTGTTAATACTAAAGTTGAGGTTATCAACCACATGTCAACGCAGAAAAATATAACTTACTTGTAAAACACAACTATTTATACATTACAGGTATGTCTGCAACTCATTTTTATTATTCGCTTTTCGCTGAATTGTTATATAGAACTGTTAAAATAACTGGACTTTTTTTCCAAATCACAAGAGTAAATATTATTAGGTTAAGTGGGTGCTCTGAAATATTTTTTGTTCCTACTATCCTACATATAGGACAGTAGACATATCTGGGTTAATACACAAATTATAAAGTTGTATGTACAGGAGGTTAATATGAAATAGTTAGGTCTCAAAAACTTGTGCTATGGGCATGGAGTGTTATCGGCTGATAAAAGTGATAACACAAGTCAGTCGATACGAGTCAATGTAGCGTAATCTTACAAATTATTACATTATTATTACTTTTCTGAGCCTCCGATTTCTATTGATGACTCTATTAAGTCTACTACACTTAATCTTCTCTCCAATATTCCTAAACCGCTGTGTTCTCCTTTTAATTTCAGTAAAGTTACTGATGGTGACACAAAAAAATGCCTTTTAGCCATTTCCACTAAAGCTATTG
>JAUPFT010000023.1:39043342-39068342 GCA_036936625.1 Parnassius smintheus behrii | reverse complement strand
TGCTACAGTGCTCTTATCGTATCGTACCCTAAAATGTCGGAATTTTATTTCTTTCCTCTATTTATGGAATTTTTATTAAGGCAGTATAGTTAGTCAGGTAAAAAATTCTGAACAAACTTATTATTTAAAAAATTTGATACTGGCTAGATGAACTTCACCAATTTTAAAAATATAACGTTTGCGCTTGCCGAAAATAAAAAAAGACATTAATTTTCAAATATAGAGTGGTCGAAGAAAGAAAATAGAGTAGCGGGTATCGCGTTGCACCGCTGTGGTTACACACCAAAAGAGATTTTCAAAATTCTAAAAAATTGAAAATAACCATACGATTTTTTATCGCACTATCAAACAATTCACTGAAGATTCAAGCTTTGAAGATTGTAAGAGGACCGCCAGACCTCGTACAGTTAGGACACCCGCGATCATCAAAGCAGTGAAGGCGCGAATCCAACGAAATCCTGTTCGTAAACGAAAAATCTTAGCTCTTCAGATGGACCTAAGCAGAACTACGGTCAAAAGAGTGATCAATGAAGACCTAGGATAGGACTACGAGCTTATCGTATGAAGACCGAACATTTTTTGAAGGAGCATTTGAAAAAAAATTATAATGCTAAATTATATGGCTGGATAGATCCCGCGTTTTGTCATGGGCGGTACATGTTTTCGGATAAAATTTTTTTAAAAATTTTTTTATCGAAGAAAGTTATAATAAACAAAATAGTAAGGTATATGCTCACTATGAAGAAGCCAGCACGCGTATTCCGTGGGTTCAACTTTGCTCCGTGGGTTCAACAAATACATTATCTCTCGTCACTCATGATTTGGCTTGAAGTCTCATATTCAGTCTTAACTGAAGTGTTTTTCTGTGAAAAAGGTGTAAAAACCAGTGCCGAGGTGTACCAAAATACCGTCCTAACAAACATAGTGGAGCCTCTTTCTCAACCAATGTTCGAAAACAGACATTGCATATTCCAACAGGACTCTGCACCAGCTCATAGGGCACGAAGCACGCGAAAGTGATTGACCACCCATGGAATTCTCTTCTAGTCCAGATTTAAGCCCACTGGGTTATAAGATATAGCAACATTTGAATTTAGAAAGTCCGTGCTAAACTTCATCAGACTTCGGAATCTTTCCGAGCATCTTTGGCTAAAGCGGAGGCAGAAACAGATATGAATGTGGTGCGTGCTGCGATTGATGATTGACCGCGTCTATTAAGGGCATGTATTCAAAATAGGGGAGAGCATCAGCCTGATTAGTGTAAATAAAATTGTATTCTAAATTAAAATACCTTTCTTTTCATATATAATTTCTATATAATTATCAATTAATTATATAATTTTTTTTAAATTTTGACAGAACTTATGACCTGACTTCTTCATCTTCTTCTTTCCAAATCTTCATCTTTCCAAATTACTATAATCGTCACTCTCTGCAGGTAACTACAGATTCTTTTTTATTATTATTGAGATGTTATCATTTAAATTTTTGTTTCATTGTTAGTTAAATTTTGATGCACACATGTTTATCTCCGCTTAGCCGCTATATAGTCCGCCATATGTACAAATTTTTTGTGTATGAAAGTTTAAATAAATAAATAATATAGTTGTTATATATAATCGCATTTTATTAAACAATTTGCATTCTGTATTGAACAGAGAACACGCGTCTCAATTATAACGAGGTCACGTGATTATTATCTTTTTATTCAATGAACCTTATAATAATACGTATAACGTTTCCTGTGAAGGAGTGATTGCATAGCTCTTTTTGTTAGATCTGTGTTTGCTCACCAAGTAATGGCGGTGTAAGAATCTAATTTTTTGTAGAATGAGGGAGACAAACGAGGACACAATCCACCTGATGGTAAATGGATGCTGTGGCCTATAGACATCTACATTTATCCTCTGTTGAGAATCAAAACGCAGATACGTTGTCACCCCTGAGGGCTAAGATGGAATGCCTCGTTTCCAGTAAAAAAGGGGTCTCCGGATCTCTACACTCACCATACGAAACACAGCAGTATTAACCTGCTATTTTACGCCGATATTCTGCGTGAGCGTGATCCTTCCCCAGTCGAGCCGACCCATTTGTGATACAACCATAATATAGCTGCAGCTTGGTTTTACCACATATAAAATTAATATATTAGGTAAGGTTAAAATTACAGTATAATAATAATTATTAAGTATAAAATTACAGACTGTGAGGCTTTCTATTTTAGTCCTCAGAGTGACGAAGCATCTATAGCCCCATTTGTTTGAACTTGGTTTCAGATACCATGGACTGGAGTAACCACTTACCGTCAGGTGGACTAATAGCTCGGGCAGCGGTTGCGGTATACTCGTAGTTTTAACAAATCTGACTAGAACTAAAATATTTATTTAAACTTACACTGCACAATTATTTTCACTATGGAAGCACTGAAAGGTTCACCAATGGAGAAAGTCCAAGTCCGAGTCATTCCAAAGTCAAATGGATGACTTTCAACCGGAACTGCAAAAATCTAGTTCTGGTGCCTCATTTTCTGGGAAGAGAACTAGATCGTAGTAAAATGCGTCACCGCAGAAAGATGATCCTACTCCATGGAGATAAGTAAACCTATCAGCACGAAACTACAATCAGGCTTTAGCAAAATATCCATAAGCCGTTGTCATCGTCTGGGACGCCGTTCCGATAAATCTTCCTGGCCTGTGGTTGTCAAAAACTCCAGTGCATGTGTATGTAATTCTTATCCTCCCAAATGGCTTGAAAGATTTTTACGGGGTACCTATGGGGTCACCTAGATGCTTCTAGCTTTAGTTAGACTTTGTTGTCGAAATCCAGAAATCTACCATCGAAGACGAGATGGATCGCTAGTAATTTTAATATAAACAAGACTATTTATAACAGCTATTTTATTTATTTATTTAAAAATTATGTATTATCGTACATATGGCGGATTTAATGACAATTATAGCAATTTGAAAAGATTAATATATATATAAGGTACGTGAGTGAGTACCTTAAGCTTTGCCGCCCTATAAAACCAAAACTAGGAGGATGACAGAAATATAATATAGAGATACAAAGTCGTACACTGTAACTAATATATTAAGAAAGAAAAACAAACAAGCTTTGACAATAATTAGGACACTTAGAAAAATCTACTTAAAAAAACTTACTACACTACACCATACTAAAATCGACTAAAGTATTTACAATAATGTCTACTGTCAAAATGGCGTCGATAAAGTATAGCCCTTTTGACCCTTTATTATTTGATTGAACGATGAAAAGCTATCGTCTAACAAAGTCATCTATGTAAACAAAGTTGGTTTTTGAGTTATAAGGAAGTGAATATAAACCGGATGACCATATAACCCTTACTTACTACATTAATCTTTCCAAATTGCTATATTCGTCACACTTGGCAGGTAACTACAGATTTTCATCATTATTATCGTGCGTTAGTTTCTTAAGGTGGCATTAGCGTAGCAATAATGGGCATTTGCCACTCTATGGGGCAGTCTACAGAGGAGTTGTTTCAACAGTCGTCTTTTATTTTATGAATAATGAATGAATTGAATAAAACTATTGTTTACGAATTTTATCGCGTTTAATTACTTTAATTTATTTTTATTATCCCGACGTTTCGGGTGACCCCGTGACCATGGGTGCTGTAAAGCACCCGAAACGTCGGGACAATAAAAATAAATTAAAGTAATTAAACACGATAAAATCCGTAAATAATGGTTTTATTCAATGTGTAGTGTTTGCGTAAATTTAAGAAATCATTAAATAAATGAATTGCTATAAGGAATATGCTGACCTCGGTCGAAGTGTACGGCGGTCCCTCTACAAAGTGTTAACGACCTTGTAAGAACAGATGACCGTTCCGACTTTTGTGGCATTCCTTGAGGGAAACCTACGTTGTATTATCGACGGTGGTGTGTATTGCCTAGTGTAGTGGTGTTGGGGGGTGGTGGTGGTGTGATTAGTGATTACGGGAATAATGTATTCAATTGAGGGAGGACGGGGGTGCTCTTTGAACTAAGTATGACACATAATTCTAATTTTTAGGCGGATCTTAGTGAATCAGTGGACTAGTGCAAAAATAATTAGTAGGACAGATGACGATGACAACGAATTGGTCGAATAGCTAATGTTTTGATATGTATTGGTATTTAATATATAACAAAGTGAATAAAGCATATTTTGTACTGTATTATAAACGTCATACTACATCATATATCAAACACCTACGTGAGCCGTACAGTGTATTCACTTAAATCAGGCAAGACTTCCTAGTTTCAAATTTGGAGTTCGCAACAACACTGCTTTATTTTCAATAAATATAAGCTACATATTCGTTTGAAAAAGCGATACATTTTGCGTTTGTATGTTTGTGTGACCTTTGCTCTTTAAATACTAACTACCTAGTTTTGCATTAATGCTCTACTTGTTTACTTAGAAAATCTTACTTGATTAAGTTATAGGCTCATAAAGAAAATTTAAAAAAATAAGTAACAAACGCACAACGTCCATACACAACTACAACCAACTTTAAACAAAGAATGTTGCAGATGAGTTGTTGTTGACTTGTTACCTCTGAGGACTAAGACGAAATGATTTACAGCCTCTCTCAATAGTAAACAATTATAGTGTAATTCTAACATTTTATTGTTTTCTTTTCTTGAATGAAAATAATTTTACGGATTTTACAGTGTTAGACTTGACTTATTATAGTTATTTTTAATTCCCAACCTTTCGCGAGCTTTAAAGCACTCATGGTCACGGGGGAGACTGAGGTGTTCGACGTCTGATGTCATGGTTATTCCGGCTTAAGCTATTGAATATTAATTTTTGATCAAATTAAATCCAAACCCAAGCATACCACTGTAAGACTACAAGATACCGTAAGTTTGTTCTGTGTAGATTGTACCAAATAACCAACCCATTTGCCAAGCGTGGCAACTCTGGCAAATGTCCCCCTTATGAGACTGTTGGAATATGGTTATGGGATAAAAGAAAGTCTGTGTGTACTGTACGAAATTCTGTATCAGAATGTCAACACAAAGTTTTTCGCTTAACAAATAAATAATTAATAGACTTGTTTTGACTACATCCGCTATTAAAGAGACTTTATGTTGAATAGTATTTTTGTATATGCCGACAGTCCTACACTACGTCTAAAATAGAGCCTTCTCTTTTTAATTATAGTTAAAAAACCGTTATATTACACTAGGAATTTGTCTTTTATTGCAGGGGTGTTTTACAAATATAAATAGGTAATTCACTTGAACTAAAGTCGATGAAAATGTTTTTAGGTCAATATATTATTACGTAAGAATTGTGTCTGCACCGGACTGCAGTACCAAGCCACCATTTTCTTGAGGTCTTTCTTTTAAAGGATGCGGGTTACAAGTAAGGAGGTGCCGTGGCCCGTAGACAACTACATCTATCTCTGATTAAGAATTGAAATGCAGAATGAGTTTTCACAAGATTTGCAATGAATATTCGGCTATTACTCGTATTCGGTATTCAGCCTATTCCGATACTTTTTTCTTATTCGGCTGAATACCGAATATCTGGATACTATTCGGTATATTACCGAATACTTGAATAAAAATATTGATTTATTTTGTAATGATATATGTTATTATAATCATTATAATAGTCGCAGGTACAGATAAATGTCTAAATGTCTATACACTTGAATTATCATAATTAAAGCAGAAGATTATAGTGCAGAAAGACTAATTTTTTAACATTTTCAGGCAGTAGTTTACTAATATTCTTCTCTCTTTATTTACCTACCTTCCGACAGGTGGCGGTATAACTCATCTCGTTTAAGTCACATATAAAATATACTTCACTGTTAATAGAATGATTAGACGGGTCACGAGATTTGACTTCGAAAAAATGTTCGCGTGTCATACCTATTCTGACCACATTGTAAAATATGTACAGTGAAAAAGCTGACATAAGTACCTAAAACCTAAACCTCTTCACATTACGGATGTGGTTTGGCACAGGGCTCTAGCGCGTTTGCTAATACTTCTTAACGGGTTTCATATTATGTACCCGAAATATTTTTTAAGTACCTCACACACACAATCCTGAATCCCTCTGCTCGGTGGTGAGAAAAATATCCTCACAACCAATGTTTCTCTTCACCGAGCACATAGTGAATTAGCACATAAAATTGAAGATTTCTTTAGTGTCGGCAGGGATCAAAATCGATTTTCACGCGCCTCATAAAATTCTAAGGCAAGCACTTATCTCCCCAAGCAACGTCACTACTGTTACCTCCTATTAACATTCCTGTGCTTAACATGGGCGTTCCCCTTAAACTGCCTTAGTCGCCACGATTGGTCCGTTGTCAACCAAAGTAGTAAAGTAGCTGTTGGTAGGAAGATGATGCTATGCCCCCTGATTTGTTTCCCTCTGTCGTTTCTCACGACGCCCACGGGATAATATTGAGTAGTGGATAATCTTCAACCACCTCTACGCAGTGTGCAAACACAGCTCTAACAAAAAAAGCTACGTAAACACTCCTTTCAAAGAAAACATTAATAATCTAAGGTTGATTGAATAAAAAACTAATGATCACCTAACCTCGTAATAACTGCGACGTGTGTTCTTTGTTCAATGAAAAATACAAATTGTTTCGGTTACGTGACTGATCGTGCTGTGATTGTACCGTGTTTCTAAAGTTGCCACTCTACTATAACATCCGACTATATATATTATAGACCCGAATATCATATTTCTAAAACTAGATGGTAAACGAAACTTTTGTAATTTTTTATAAAATATCCGACTATATCAAAGATCGGAAATACCATATTTATAAAAATAAATGGTAAACAAAACTTCTGTTATTATATTATATAATTTCCAACTATATTAGAGACCCGATACCATATTTCTAAATCTCGATAGTAAACGAAACTTTATCAAAGATCTGAATATCACATTTATAAAAATAAATGGTAAACAAAATTTCTGTTACTATAAAAAAAAAACACACACTCACGCCTGTCACCCAGAGGGGTAGGCAGAGACTACGGACTTCCATTTGGCACGATCCTGACATACCTCTTTCGCCTCCTTTACATCCATATATCTACGCATACATGCTCGTCGGTTAAGGGTACTTCTAACGTGGCCCATTTTCAAAATATCGCCAATTTGGTCGATAAACTTTTTTCTAGGGCGTCCCTTTCCGACTCGGCCATTCACATCTGCCATATAAATTTGCTTTGTCACTCTTTCCTCATTCATTCTTTCTACGTGACCAAACCACCGAAGCATTCCTTTCTTAATTCTGGTCACAACATCATCTTGCATACCACATTTATCTCTTATCACGCAATTTCTCACCCTGTCATTCAGATTAAACCCTAGCATATTCCTTAAAGACCGCATTTCTACAGCATTTATTCCACTTTCGTGCTTCTTCTGCCACACCCAGCTTTCACTACCATACATTAAAGTAGGGACTAACACAGCATTATGAATTACCATACGTGCCTGTTTTGACACATTCTGGTTCTTCATAATAGAGTGTAGTGCCCCATTCACTCTATTCCCTGCATTTACTCGTCGTTCTATTTCCCTATCATATCTACCATCCCTGCTAAATACACATCCCAAATACACAAACTCATCCACTTGCTCAATTAACTCTCCTTCTATTCTTATTTCACATACCGTTTTGCTTTCTTCTCTTTCAAAAACCATCACTTTCGTCTTACTTGCGTTCACTTTCATTCCCCTTTCTTTCAATTCCCAGTTCATTAATGTAACCATCATTTGCAACTCTGCCGCCGATGACGCAAGTATGACTTGATCATCGGCATACAAAAGGCATTTGACGGTTAACTCGCCCATTCTTAACCCACATTCTTCATCTTTCAAAGTTTGCAAACACCGGTCCATAAATAGGTTGAACAGCCAAGGGGAAGCTACACAGCCCTGTCTGACACCTTTTTGGATGCCAAACCAGTCCGAGTAGACCCCATTGATCCTGTTACTATGTTATATAATATCCAACTAAATTACTTACTTACTTACTTATCGTCACGCACAATCCCTAACGGGGTAGCCAGAGAGAACAGATCGCCAAGTGTCACGATCTTAGTCCATTAACTCCTGGAACCCACTTCAGACGAAGAAGACTCCAGTTACGTTGTAAAAAAGTTGATACTCTAACATTCAGTAATCAACAAGATCAGATGATAATTGAAGTTTGTTTGAGTTTTCTTCATTATAATTCTATTCACTATCCAGAATCTTATTATATAATTCATTTAGCAAAAAAATCTTGGCAAACTTTATATTTCTTTCCTAATATATAAAAATATTTTTAATTGATCGTATTTTATACGTTGCTATACCGTTCATGAGATTGTAGTAAAACTTTGTTAACATATTATCGCTTGCACTTACGCGAAGGTCCATAGGCGCGCGTATCGTACCGTAATTTTTATTTGAAAGTTATACATCGGCTCGATATACAGGCACTGCGCAGTGATGTTGCATCTCTTTGCATTTTCTATCGCATCTACCACGGGGAGTGAATGAATTGTTCGGATTTATTCCAGCCGCCAAATTTCACGAACGCACATTGCGACAAAACTCACGACACCATCCACACCATCTCGATGCTTGGCGGTCCATTACTGTATGTTTTACGAAGAGTTTTCTTCCACATACGAGCCCTCTGTGGAATCGTTAACCACCGGCGATTTTTCTGGACCGATACGACTTAGGGACCTTCAAGAAAAGAACTTACTCCTTTCTAAAAGACCGACATCGCATCTGCAATTCCCCTGGTGTTGGAGTTATGCATGAGTGGCGGTAGCCACTTTCCATTAGGTGAAAGAGTGAACCGCATGCTCGTATATGCGCGTGTCTTATTAACGCACAATAAAAAACTGCGTCAAGCGTGCATAAAACACATCGCAAACTGACGGTTTCATATCCGCCTCATCGACACCTATGCTCTGTGACATACCTAGGTATCCGTATTTTTCAGCCTCGGAAAGGGTCCTTATGTCGATGGGCATAGATCAGTCAGTACTCTAAGAATTAGCAACCCTACACCTTTAGATATGGAGGATCGTACGTTTATCCTTCCCCAGCCCCATTCTTATAGAACTTCAATGAATGTATTATCGTTCACATTTAAACAATATAACTCTTCCAAATTTAAAGTGATATTTCCACAACTATTTCCTCTGCGGTTGCATTGCGCCGGGTATCGGCTAGTTAGCTAGCATGTTGTTATCAATAAAAACATGTGTTTAACATTTGATGTGCAGCTCAAATTAATTCCATTTTCTCAATTTCAGGATTCAGTCTTGGAGATGAGTTAGGCTTTGAGCAGTCGCTCACGAATCTCGATCCTAGCAGAAGAAGATCGGTCAGCATCAAGAATGGAGCGCCCAATATTATCGTTGACACGTCTAACAGACCGGCTGCCAAACAAGAGGTAATATTTTTAGCGATTCTCTTGTTTTTGACTCTTAAATTTACATGAATCTCATCGACATGTCTAAAAAGAGAGTAAAAACCCTACTGACTCAGATGGAGGGCAGCGTTTTTCGAGTTTATTTATGTATGTATATAAATGGCTTGGATCTTTACATATCAAGTGTCGTTAGTACCATCTTAGTGTAGAAGTAACATAGGGTAACAAAACTTTTCACTTTTTAGTAAACTTTTACGCAGTCAGGTTTTTTAATTACTGTTTTAAACTTTGAACTTTTTTTATAAACTAAAGCAGCATTGGGCTGGTCGTTATCTCGTACCGTTAAATGAAATGAAGAGCGGCCCCTAAGTAGACGCAATGATGACAATGGTAAGACATGCGGGAAATCGATGTATGCAGGTGGTACAGAACCGTGTCTTTGGCATTCCTTGGGGGAGGCCTAGATTCAGCAGTGGATTTGTATGGGGCTATAATGATGATGATGATGATAATGATGATGATGATGAACCACTGTACAAGATGTACAAATAAACACGTTAACACAAAAACACCTGCGTTCACTCGGCTACCGTTCTGATTAGATCATACAATACCTACCTTATGTCGGCTCTAGTACGGGTCGGATTAAATCAGAAGTACTGCCCTATGAAATATTTTTTTTAATCTATTCTTTCGTTTTAAACAAAACCAAAGACACTATGCAATAGATAATAGTATCAAAGACAAAGATATGCTCTTTTATTTTAAACCATAACCTGGCAATGTTTCTTAGAAAAAAAAAAAAGAAATCACTCTGAACTTTCGGCGTTCCACGTGTCGCTTTGATGAAGGTGCTCCGTCTTTTTTTATAGAATTTTGTATTTGTGTCTGGACTAAAAACGAAAGTATTATACTTTTTTACATTTCTTGTAATATAGTAAACACGTAGATATATAATTTGTGGTATAAAAAGTGAAAAGTAAATTGCCAAAAGTACTTCAAAATCCGGAAGGCCCATTTTGGCGGTTGGGTCATAAATGTGTTATTTTTCAAATTCTTATTTATTTTTAGTGTAAAATGTAAGTAAAAATAGTTTTCTTACATATTTCAAATAACTTGACGTTGTATTTATTTCAAATTCACACAAAGAAATTTTTGAAATATTGTTCGAAATGTCATACAGATAAAGTATTATTATTTTTTTTTTAAATTTTTTAATATTTTAATATTTTGGTATGAGTAACGAATAGAAACACATAAAACATAAAAATATACATATTTCCAAACATTTTCATATAAATTTCTCCAAAAACAAAAGTGTAGAATTCAAATTAGTAGTAATTTTGTCACTAAAATTGAAGTATATACTGCTACTATGCTATACAGGGTAATTTATGTATTTTATTACAATTTCTAGCAACCAAAAATAATTTTATTCGATAGTTTATACATTCAACAAGAATTCCTGTAAGTTTTATCCATAAATATTGTCTCAAAGTGAAAATATAGCAAAATTTGCAATATAGCAAAAAATTTTCTAACTTACAAATTTTCCCGCCATTAAGGTCCCGAGGGAACGGGAGTATAACATGTCGCGCGCTGTCAGAGCGAAGCGGATTACCTACATAATAATAATAAATTATTTATTTGCCTCAAATCTTTTAACAATTAAATGGAACCCTGGTTTCTAAACTAGTTGTAATAACTGTATCTTAAAAACCAGTCTTCTCCTATTAGGTGAATACATGTGCTTAATGACGCAGCGATAAGCTCAGAGGTATCCAAGGGTACCTTGGATATCTCTGATCTATGTAAGAGAAACGAAAACAATCACAACACAATCAACTAGTGTTTTTGCCCAAATGTTCGTTCACATGAGGAATCGAATTCAGGAACGGCACCGGAGCAGGTCAAAAAGTCACAGTAATTATACTGGTACAGTATACCTGTGTAATTACATAACAATAGAAACATACACACATAGTTACAGTATACATACAATATATAGTTAATATAATAACATAATTATTATATTATGTTGATAAGGATTGCCTAATATAAAATTGCACCCGCCTTCTTTGTAATTTACGTAGATATTTAACCATTTAGTAGCGGTGTAACAATATCCCTTAACTCCATTTCATCCCGAGGATGTCCTTAGAGGCAAATGAGGGAAACTGAACCAGATAATGGGCAGCAGCGTCTTTCTAATTACAGTTGCCAGTTCGCTTGCCAGGTGTGGCAACTACATAATATCCCCTCTGTGAGAATGCCTATGATCAGCAGTTGGATTTTTAATACGCTGTCATTGTAATTTTGTAGTAGATATTAAATATCATAAAGTCCAAATTTGCATGCAATTTCTATATTGTTTTATTAGATTTGAGCACTTTTACTATATTTGACATGATAAAAGTAAGGAAATCTAACAATATTAACAGGGTAACAAACCTCTCACAGTCCACCTAATGGTTAGTGAATATTGTGGCCGTTAGACGTCTATACATCTATCCTCGATTAAGAATCAAAATGCAGATAACTAATATGGGATGGCTAGTTTCCAGTACAAAGGATCTCCGATTATCTAAACTCACAATACGAAACACAGCAGCATTGTGCCGCTATTTTACGTTGGTATTCTGTGAGAGCGTGGTATTATCCCGGTCGAGGCGACCCATTTGCGCTACAACCATAATATAACTGCAGCGTGGCTCTACCACGTAAAAATAAATGATCTCTACAGTTTACCACTATAATTACTTCGACTTCATTCAAAAAAAGTAATCTATATAGTTTACCACTATAATTACTTCGACTTTATTCAAAAAAAGTAATCTATATAGTTTACCACTATAATTACTTCGACTTTATTCAAAAAAAGTAATCTATATAGTTTACCACTATAATTACTTCGACTTTATTCAAAAAAAGTAATCTATATAGTTTACCACTATAATTACTTCGACTTTATTCAAAAAAAGTAATCTATATAGTTTACCACTATAATTACTTCGACTTTATTCAAAAAAAAGTAATCTATATAGTTTACCACTATAATTACTTCGACTTTATTCAAAAAAGTAATCTATATAGTTTACCACTATAATTACTTCGACTTTATTCAAAAAAAGTAATCTATATAGTTTACCACTATAATTACTTCGACTTTATTCAAAAAAAGTAATCTATATAGTTTACCACTATAATTACTTCGACTTTATTCAAAAAAAAGTAATCTATATAGTTTACCACTATAATTACTTCGACTTTATTCAAAAAAAGTAATCTATATAGTTTACCACTATAATTACTTCGACTTTATTCAAAAAAAGTAATCTATATAGTTTACCACTATAATTACTTCGACTTTATTCAAAAAAGTAATCTATATAGTTTACCACTATAATTACTTCGACTTTATTCAAAAAAGTAATCTATATAGTTTACCACTATAATTACTTCGACTTTATTCAAAAAAAGTAATCTATATAGTTTACCACTATAATTACTTCGACTTTATTCAAAAAAAGTAATCTATATAGTTTACCACTATAATTACTTCGACTTTATTCAAAAAAGTAATCTATATAGTTTACCACTATAATTACTTCGACTTTATTCAAAAAAGTAATCTATATAGTTTACCACTATAATTACTTCGACTTTATTCAAAAAAAGTAATCTATATAGTTTACCACTATAATTACTTCGACTTTATTCAAAAAAAGTAATCTATATAGTTTACCACTATAATTACTTCGACTTTATTCAAAAAAAGTAATCTATATAGTTTACCACTATAATTACTTCGACTTTATTCAAAAAAGTAATCTATATAGTTTACCACTATAATTACTTCGACTTTATTCAAAAAAGTAATCTATATAGTTTACCACTATAATTACTTCGACTTTATTCAAAAAAAGTAATCTATATAGTTTACCACTATAATTACTTCGACTTTATTCAAAAAAAGTAATCTATATAGTTTACCACTATAATTACTTCGACTTTATTCAAAAAAAGTAATCTATATAGTTTACCACTATAATTACTTCGACTTTATTCAAAAAAGTAATCTATATAGTTTACCACTATAATTACTTCGACTTTATTCAAAAAAGTAATCTATATAGTTTACCACTATAATTACTTCGACTTTATTCAAAAAAGTAATCTATATAGTTTACCACTATAATTACTTCGACTTTATTCAAAAAAAGTAATCTATATAGTTTACCACTATAATTACTTCGACTTTATTCAAAAAAAGTAGAAGCAATAGTTGTGTAACAGTACCTTGCCCTCATCGTAGTACTTTTTTTTAACGCGAACCGTAGTGAAATGATTATGCTTTAAATAATTTACCATAAATTTTACGGAAGCTATACACAGAGATAAGACTGGTTTATATAATCATTAAGAGCAACATTTGGCGATTTACAGAAACGTGGAAAGCAAAACAGAATTATGATGAAACCGATGTCTTCGGCAGCCCGTCCCAACCAAGCTGCAATGGAAAAACTCTCCAGCTTACACCGAAGAGTTTCCAGTAACATGCAGCCCATAGTCGTACAGGGTCCCACCGCGGCATCATCAAATACCTTCGCGCATGCTAAGCCTACCACCACCTTGGCGAAACCAATGCCAATGGGAGTGCCGCCATTCAGACCTCTCCCTCCAAAAGAGGACACCCTAAAAGTGCTACCGATAGCTTCTACGAAGAAAACCTACTCGCCGCTTGAAGTGCCGCAGTCGATGGGACCAGGACTTGCCTATACAAGTGAGAATCATCATCAACACTCATCACACGATAACATATCGAAAATGGTTTCACACATGACTGCGATACAATACCGGCAGCCGTTACTCAGAATCACCCCCACTCCCATCATAATTAACACACCTCGTATTTACACCACACCTACTAAAGTTAACCCATTCGTTCCGATGCCTGTCGCCGCCCCTCCCACCCAGGCCATTTCAGTCATACAAGCACCATCTTTTCAAACCTCTGCACACTTGCATGCACCATCTAACACTAACACGGTCTCTGTCCACAAAACCCTCAATCCTCTTTCTATCTTTGTAGACTCAGTCCCCCACCAAGTCCACGACCTGGCGAACCTTTATCCAGCGTACAACACGAAGAAGGTCGATGACTATAACTCCATAACGGGCTACGGCGACGATACAACGCTGAAGTTCAACAAAGAGGATATCAATGCTAAGATAGCCGAAATAGCGAAATCGGGTAATATTTCAATGGAGGCGGTGGAAGCGGCTATCGTGCTGAGACAGCAGCAGTTGTTGAATAAGTACGCCAATTTGCCTATCCCAACGACGTCAACTTCGACATCCACGTCAACAACAACAACAACAGAGGAGCCATTGTTGTTCCAAGTGCAACCAGAGCCAGAAATTGTTGTAGCCTCAGTGCATCAGAAACCAAAGAGGTACGTTGAACAAACTTAAATAAAAAAAAAATTAATTAAAAATGAATTTAAAAAAAATTTAATTATTTCCTCCGCTTGTTCTGTTTTCTAAATTATTTATTATTTTACACTATATTTTAAAATTACCTTCTCTCTGTTGTTCCGCCACTGTATCTACGCGTTTTGTTTACTTTTCCATGGTAACTTTTGTTTTCCTGTTGTAAACATTTGTAAGTGTTTTTATCTTTCTGTGGAGAATTTTTTTTTTATAGAATAAGTGTGACAAACGAGCACACATTCCACTTGATGGTAAGATGCTGTGGCCTATAGACATCTACATTCATCCTCGATCATGAATCAAAACGCAGATGCGTTGTCACCCCTGAGGACTAAGATGGAGTGCCTCGTTTCCAGTAAAAAACGGTCTCCGGATCTCTACACTCACCATACGAAACAATACTGCTGTATTAAGCTGCTATTTTACGCCGGTATTATGTGAGAGCGGAGCTCCCTCCCTGGTCTCACCGACCCATCCGTGCTACAACCATAATATAGCTGCAGCGTGGCTCTGCTACGTGTACGACTATGTGATAGGATACCCTTTCTGGATAGAAATCCACCTGGGTAGGTATGACTCTCTTACCAATAATTAAAAGAGAGCCAGTATCGTTACAGGCTGTAAGGCATTCCGTCTTAGTCCTCAAAGCTGTAACGCATATGTAGTTTCTTGGCCTTATGCAGGAGGCCTTGTACTGTAGTAGCCACATACTATAATATGGACTGTATGTTCGTTTGTTAATGGAGACTTTAAAATAACACACTATTAAAAAAGTAAGAATATGCAGACAAACCTTTGAAATCTTCCTTACTTGGTTTTGATATGTGGCAGACTAACAACAAATCCTACTCGTATCTTTGTCGTGTTAGACCTACAATTGAAAGAGGAAGAATAAATTGAAGTAGAATTGTATTATAATGAATGGGGCGGAAAGCTACGGAAGAGAAGAACCTCATGATCTGTTAGAACACTAGTGTAAAAAGTAAAGTAACAACAGTCTAAATACGTCCCGTAGCAGGGCACAGGCCTCCTCTCATTTCTGTGAGGGTTTTAAGGCAAGGCAGTGTCCGCCGCGCTACCGATGCGTGTTGGTGGACTTTGTCTTTGAAATATATTTTTTTTTAATTCAAAGGCATGCAGGTTTCCTCACGATGGTTTCTTTTACCGTAGAGTAAGTGATAAATCAGCACTTAAAATTGCAATTAACAATTTAATTGGTGCCGGCGGAATCGAACTCGGGTTGCTCGCGTACTGGGAAATTTACAGCGAGCGCTAACCCACAGAGCTGCCACGTCTCTATGTCCAGTGCGCAGTGGAAGTGTGCTGGGCCCATACCAGTGTTTTTTTTATAGAAGAGGGGGCAAACGAGCATGTGGCTCACCTGATGTTAAGTGACTACCGCCGCCCATGATCAACCGCAACACCAGGGGAATTGCAGGTGCATTGCCGGCCCTTTAGAAAGGAGTAAGCTCTTCTATTGAGGGTCCCCAGGTCGTATCGGTCCGGAAAAATCGCCGGTGGTAAATTATTCCACAGAGAGGTTGTACGCGGAAGAAAACTCCTTTTGAAACGTACAGTGGTGGACTGCCAAGCATCCAGATGGTGTGGATGGTATCGGGAAGTTTGCCGCGTAGTGCGTTCACGAAATTTGGCGGCTAGGATTAATCCGAACAATTCCTCAGAGCACTCTCCATGGTATATGCGAAAGAAAATACAAAGGGATGCAACATCTCTTCGCAGTGCCAGCGAATCGAGCCGATCGGAAAGCACTCGGTCGTCGACGATTCGAGCCGCTCTGCGCTGGATGCGGTCAAGTGGAAGGAGCTGGTACTGGGGAGCCCCAGCCCAGAGATGGGAACAGTATTCTATGAGCGGCCGAACCTGCGCCTTGTAAAAATGCAGGCAGTGTGCCGGCATGAAATACTGTACCGCTCTGCTGAGCACGCCAAGCTTTTTAGAGGCCAATTTGGCCTTACCTTTCAAGTGACCACGAAACTGCACGTCACTCGATATGTCGACGCCGAGGATTCCGATACTGGCTGAGGCAACAAGGGGAGTGCCTTGAAACTGAGGGGATACGACAAAGGGGTTCTTTTTAGCGGTTAACGCGCAAACTTGTGTCTTCTGGGGGTTAAACTGGACTCGATTTAGTCACCTCCGATCCGAGACTCTGTTCAGCAGAGACTCGACTTCAGACACAAGTTTGTCCCGGCACTCAGAGAAGTTTTCCTGAGAAATATTGGCTCGGTCGGTGTAAAGAGCATCACCAGTGCTGTCATCTGCATAGCAATGAATGTTACGGGTTCGCAACATATCATTGATATGCAGAAGAAACAGCGTTGGCGATAGCACGCAGCCCTGTGGAACACCAGCATTAATAGGCTTGCAATCGGAGCTTGCACCGTCTACAACGACCTTGATGCAACGATCTGCAAGAAAACTGGTGATCCAATCGCACAATTTCTCGGGAAGCCCATAGGAAGGAAGCTTCGAAAGAAGAGCTTTGTGCCAAACCCGATC
This sequence comes from Parnassius smintheus behrii, assembly GCA_036936625.1. NCBI lineage: Eukaryota > Metazoa > Arthropoda > Insecta > Lepidoptera > Papilionidae > Parnassius > Parnassius smintheus. The sequence goes on along the minus strand of JAUPFT010000023.1, from coordinate 39,050,869 downwards.
GAAGGCCTTCGCAATGTCCAAACTAACGGCCAATGCCTCCCCCTTAGACTCTACTGCCTCCGCCCATCTGTGAGTTAGGTAGACCAGAAGATCACCAGCTGACCTACCACGGCGAAAACCGTATTGGCGGTCACTAATCAGCTGGTGATCCTCAAGGTACTTCATGAGCTGGCAGTTTACAATGGACTCCATTGTTTTGGTGAACAAGGAGGTGATGGCGATAGGCCGGTAGTTGGACGCCGTCTTCCATGATTTTGAGACTACGCCTAGGGAGTAGGAGTACCGGAAAAGACGCGTTAAAACCGGAGCCAACTCTGGAGCACACGTCCTCAGCACAATTTGGGGGATTCCGTCAGGCCCACTCGACTTGTGGATGTTCAGGGAGAGGAGTGCTTTGCGAACCGAGCGCTGAGTGAATTGCACTTCCGGCATGGAGCACTCACACCGCGGGATGGTCGGTGGTGTACTCCCCCCGTCATCGAGAGTCGAGTTAGACGCAAAGAAAGAGCCTAGAAGATCGGCTTTCTCCTTTGCGGTGTGGGCCAGTGAGTCGTCCTCCCTGTGCAGATATGGAAGAGATGGCTGACAGAAATTCCCCTGGACAGCCTTGGCGAGAGCCCAGAATGCACGGGTTCCAGAAGGAAGACGAACTAGTCTCTCGCCAATTCTGCCTATGTGCTCTGACTTTGCCTTGGCAATGACTCTTTTCAAGGACCTAGAGGCGGAATAATACTTCTTTTTTAGAGCGCTGGTGTTTACATCCCTGGACGCTGATGCGTCAGCCCAGGCTTGGTAGCACTCCTGCTTATAGCATGATGCTATTTTACAGGAGCGACCAAACCATGGCTGAGATTTGCCTCCAATGGGCACCACAGAGGAAGGAATAAAAAGTTCCATACCCTGAAGTACCACATCAGCGACAGAATCCGCAACAACGTTACGTAACGGTAGTATGCAAAGAAAGACCGCATCCCATCCCAATCGGCTGACCTATAGTGCCAAACACGGCGGCAGCCTGCAGAATGCAACCGCGATTTCAGCGTGAGTGGCACCACACTCCGGACAAGACAATGGTCCGAAGAGCCTAAAGGGGCGTCGACGGAAATCTGATATCCGTCCGGGTGAGAGGTCAGCAGAAGGTCCAACAGGGAAGGTGCATGATCCTCCACATCTGGAATCCGGGTAGGCGAAGTAACCAGTTGTGTCAGACCATATGCCAAGGCAAAATCATGAACAGATCTCCCCGCATGATCGGTTAAACGTGAACCGAGCCATTCGGCGTGATGGGCGTTAAAGTCGCCGAGGATCACGATCTCTGCGGAGGAGATCTGCTGTAGCAACGAATCTGCAGCCATTTGGACGTGGTCGAAGAGTCGGTCTGTTTCGGAATTACCGCTATGGGACCTATAGAGGCACCCGTAGACGCGCGGATGGTCGTCGCTGTCTACGCGTAGCCAAAGGATGGACAGGTCCGAACCTTCAAGTCTGCCGAGGCGTCGAGAACAGATGTCCTTTCTGACGTACACGCAAACTTCAGCCCGAGGCACAAAGGAATGTTTCAGTTTGTACCCCGGGCAGGAGAGATACGAGACATCAGCCGGAGAGGACACCTGCGTCTCGGTCAGAAAGAGCAGGGCCGGTCTCGCCGTCTCGAGATGGTAGTGGACGGCGTTTAGGTTAGAGTGAAGTCCCCTGATATTGCAGAAATTCACGGACAGCGTGGCAGGGGTCGCCTTGGTCTTGTTGCTACGTTTGCCCCGAGCAGTTTTAGTCTTGAGCGGAATTTTGCCCCCCCCCCCCAGAATACGCGGGGCAGCCTAAGCACCCACGCTCAGAAGTGGAGAAACATGGTCGTGGATGCTCAGCGAGGGATTCTCCAGGGGTGCTGGTACCCTCCTGGGGTAGTCTATCATTTAATTCCGCTACCATGTTGATGGGGGGGGGGGGGATTTGGGCCTCCGGCCACCTGCACTCACCAGACGAAACGCGGAAGCAGAGCTTCCACTTCACGCCGGCATTCTGTGAGGTCGTGGTACCACCCCGGTTTGAGCCGGCCCATACGTGCGACAGCAAAGCTGCCGCGTGGCTCTACCACTGTTAAACTGTTACCACTGTTATCACTGTTAATAGTTAAATAACGGTAAAATGGCTGTGTCCTGAGTGTTTCGTATGGTATTCGCACAGATTACCTAGTATATGAATGGGTAAGCGCAACTTAATCCTAAGGGATAACAACATATTTATATGCGTGTTGATCCTAAATAGAGTATAAATGAAGGGGTCCATGGGCTACACCATTCATTTAATATCATTTGGTGTGTGTTCTCATTTGTCACTTTTACTTCTATCTAGAACGAAATATACGAAGTGATTACACCGCTTTCCATCGAAGTCACAAAATGAGCTTGGCATTTACGTGTTGACTTTTACTACTCCTTGGCGATGCGTCGGGGTGATGCATTTTCTTAGGCCATAGTACATGGCACCTGAATTATTCTCGTCCTCAATAATTTAGACGCAGTAGGATATAGGTTTCTTCCATTGCACGTACATCCAAAAACTCCTGTTTTGGCCTAGATAACTCGCTTTGCAGGCGAATTGATGATTGCTGTGTTATTATAAATTATTAAAGCTGGCAGATAATGCCTTTTCGGCATTAAGTTCGCCTTTGTACGAAATTAATTTTGTTTGTGTGCAATAAAGAATTTTCTACCTTAATAGATAGAAAACTCTTAATTTGCAGAAAGTGAGGAAACTTGCATGCTTGCATTTGTCATACGTGGTAGAGCCACGCTGCAGCTATATTATGGCTGTAGCACGAATGGGTCGGCTCGATCAGGGTAGGACCACGCTTTCACAGATTACCAGCGTAAAAGCAGCTTATTACTACTGTGTTTCGTATGGTGAGTGTAGGGAACCGGAGACCGTTTTTACTGAAAACGGGGCATTCCATCTCAGTCCTAAGGGACGACAACGAATCTGCATTTTATTTATTAATCGAGGATAAATGTAGATATTATGAGCCACAGCATCCATTTACCATCACTGTGGACTGTGTGCTCGCTTGTCACCTTATTTCTATAAAAAAAGTCTCAACGTAGACTAGCCATCGGCGCAGGACAGAATTGTAGTGCCCAAGTGTGTGCGCAAGCACAGGTGAACTCTCTATTCCCTCACTCTCATGGTCCGATGGGACTAGTGTTGCCAGGTCTAGCAAGTAAAATTTCGAAACGGAAGGTAAAAATAATCGGGTTTGGTTTTCATAACGGGACATCTACAATGGCTACAAAATATAGGGTTTTTGTAGCCTTTTTGTGCTTTAATGAGAGCCATGGTAACTCAGATGGTTAACGCTCACTGTAAATATCACAGTATGCGAGTAACCTGGGTTCGGTCCCCGCCGGCACCAATGAAATTTTTAATTGCAATTTTAAGTGCTGATTTACCACGTGCTCGGCGGTGAAGTAGAACTTCGTGAGAAAACCTGCATGTCTGAGGAATTAAAAAAAAATCTTTCGAATACATGTGAAGTTCGCCAACACACATTGGGGCAGCGTGGCGAACATTTCCTTGCCCGAAAACCCTCTCAAAAATGAGGGAGGCCTGTGCCCAGTGGTGAGACGTATATAGGCTGTAACTTTACTTTACTTTACTTTACCATTGTGCTTTATAATTATTATTCGGGTCTGATCTCACTAACGAATAACTTTTCAACCAAACATCATAAAAACTGTGTTTTTTTTTGTTTTAGGCAAACCAAAACATTTTTGAACTTGTATTTGTTTTATTTTTGCAGTCTCTTAATTTTTCAAATAACTCATTTTAATATAATTCTGTTTAAAACTTTTGTGTTTTTTTTCGACTGGTGAGACAATGTCGTAGTAAAAATATTTTAATGCAGTAGCAGCTAACAAATGTAATCATTTTTGCTGCTAAAATTATGGATTAAAGTATAGACTAAGAGGGTTAGTGAAAATCGGGACATTTGGCGTCCCGCTCAAGGGTGAATCGGGACGTGTCACCAGACCCTTGAAAATCGCGACGTCCCGCGCAAATCGGGACACCTGGCAACACTAGATGGGACGGTAAACCGACACGACAGGAGAGAGAACAGGCGGAAAACCAACGGCTTTACGTGCTTTTCGAGGCACGGGGTTGAGACACTGTCAACATCTTGACTACGGACTGCTAAATTTCTTGAAAAAAACCCTCAAAATATTGAAAAGGAATAGTAGATGAATATACCACCCTCTATCGAAAGCTACGTGAATAGACTGGAGTAATTTTCAATAGATATTAATAACGACTAATTCTTATTAAAGGTCTTTTTTTAATTTTACCACTGATTCGAAAAAATCTTCTGGTCTGGCAAGAATCAGCAAGAAACCTAGCGGGACATTTTATAACTCTTATGACTCCTACGAGATGGGATGGGGTGATGAAAGTTCTTGGTATTGTGATTTTCTATAATTATTATAAATTTGTCCAGAAACCCCACTAGCGGTAAGGTGATGAACGCCCCGAGGGAATATTACCCAGTTGGATACGAAAAGAATTTCGACGACCACTTTCAATCCAAAGTGGATCTGCCGGATACGAGTTTTCATTGCGGAGACCAAAAGTACTTCCCTGGGTTGTATGGAGACGAGAGTCTAGGTTGTATGGTAAGTATTCGCTAATGTTAATGTTATTATTTCGGATAACTAAAAGGGAAAATACTTGTTATACTTCTTTTATACGACTACCTTCTTGTAGTGTATAAGGCGTGTATATTAATAAAGATATTCGCTTAAGAGCATAGTCGGTCTGCGCGTGAATTAAGAAATAGGTATTTGAAGAAACTATAGCAGTCACGTTGCGCCCGAGTAACCTAGGTATATGTAAGTGAATAGTCTGTATTTGTGTGCGTAGCTCAGTACTAACTTCGACAGTATTGTCAATCCCTTAATTGTGTACGTATTAGTCTAACCCTCCCTCACCCCTGGTCTCCCCCCGTGGAGGGCGATATGGACGACTGTTTTTGTGTAATGTTGGTATAATATAGCCAACCGTGTAGTGGCAGTGTAAGAATATCCACTACCCCACATCGTCCCGTGGATATCGTAAGAGGCGACAGAGGGAAAAAAAATCAAAACATGAACAGCATTTGGAAACTCCTTAGCGCAGAGGCTAGTTAGTATTAAGTTGAGATGTAGAGGACCGCGGATTCAAATCCCGCACGGGCAATTATTTGTGTGGCCGGCAAGTAATTGCTTCGAATTTGAACATTTGTTCTTACGCAATTTATATATGTAAAATGCCTTCACAACAAATCCTAGAGTTAAAAAAATATCTTCTTCCTGATTACCCTCTTGCCAAGCGTGACAACTATGGCAAATATCCCCCAAGAAGCAATCTAAGAGGAGGCCTATGTTCAACAGTGGACTTTTATAGTGTTTTTGTATGAATGGCTGAATGTTAGTTATCGAATTATTTTGTCCTGAAATCTTGTATTACACATCTTTAGAAAAAAGTGGAAAAGTGGTCTTTAAAAATACATTTTCCAATTTTCAGGTGTTTCACGTTTGCGCATTAACAGACGACGGTCTCGTTATGAAATCTTTCCTCTGCCCGGAATCCACTCTATTCGACCAGACGATCCTCAAGTGCAACTGGTGGTTCTACGTGGACTGCAAGAACACTGCGCGTCTTTACGATACTAATATTCCAGTCTCCAAGAGCTATCAACTCATGAAGGCGCTTACGTTCTTCTCGTCTTACAAGAAGGAAATTCAAGATGGTATGTATAACGAGAATGCAAGATGGTGTGTATAGCTGTTTCGAAATTTGATGAAACTGTGACGGCTCTGTGGCGCAGTGGGTTCGAATCCGCAAAGAACAAGTATTTGTATGGCTTACAAATAATTGTTCCCGGTCTGGATGTTTGTCCGTGTGAAATTTATGTGTGTTAATAGCCTCCACTATGTTAGGAAATCCTAATGTCATAGTAAATTTAAAATAAAAAAAAATATTTTAACCAAATAATTTAGTTTATGGCTTAAATTTGCCAAAATTAGAGAATTTATTTATAATAAATGTCACGTAGCAGTAGTAGGTGTTTTAATAATCATTAATTTCAATTAAAATAAGCTATAACTAAAGAGTCACGCTTATAAATTATGAAATCACTTAAACCCATGTCTTTAATTTTGAATTACAATTATTTCAGGAAACTCGATGAATCCTGAAGATATAGATGGTATAAAAGAAGCCATTACTATTTTAGAAAATCAAGATACCAAAGCAGATCAAAGTAGCATAGTTGACGGTTTACAAATAGTAACCCCTCAGCCCGTTATTATAGATGAAAGAAATAATCATAGAACACAGCATTCAAATACTACCTCACCCGTGTACCGTGGCAATAGAGACTATAGTAATTCCGTTGATACAAGAAATGCAAGACACAATACTGAGATAAAGGAAACAGTCAAAGACGAATTTAAATTAGTGACAGTGAATGCAGACTTAAACTTTACAAACACAAATTCAACTTTAGAGAAAATTAATTCGAATAGTTCAGTAGAAAGCTCAGAACTTAAGCATAGTAGACGAATGAATTTAATAAATTCACCGATAACGCAGCAAGCTACTTTACCAACTACAACTCTCAAATCGCTAGAATTGACGACATTCCCATCCTCCTTAGTAGAAATAATGAAACAAGAAATTCAACCAATGGATAATATAACCTCAGAAGTGAAACAGGAGAAATTAACAGATCAAATCGACAAAATAGACCAAACAAATCTGACGCATTCGGAAAATTCTCCACCTGTCAAAAGATTTTACAGATCCAGTGCCGAAATTAATAAAGATGACAAAGTTATTGAAGTGATCAATAATGAGAAAGTTCAAATAGTGAGACCAACTTCAAGCGCTCAGCTTGTTGGTGATTACCCAACTCCAACAGCGGCTATAGCAAAACTAGATGAGGCTATTCTGGGAAGAAGGAACATAAGAAGAAGGAAACACGTGACGTTTGTTCACCCATATAAAACTGAGGAATTCCTAAGTCCAAACAGACAGGGAACATAGTCCAAATGTGCTTAGTCAATAACTAAATTTAAGTGTCATATAAACCTCTTGTTAATTTATTTATTCTCACCAGATACGTAAGCTTAGGCCAATGTACTGTTGATTACGTATTTGCTCAATTATATTTTAGTCTAGTTGAGGATTCAGTCAAGTGATATTACGGTGTATGCTTTAGTTGTTTAGAATAAAACTTGTTTCCTATTTTGAATCTTTCATTTATTTAACGCACTTAAACCACATAATCTAACACGAGTCGAGTCTCTGCTAGCATAATATATTTAAAGGATAAAAAGCAACAGCCCAAAAAACTTCTAAATGATGACAGAATAGCAATTGCTTCCCATTTCTCTCGAGAATTTCGCTCCATAAGTGTATAGCATACGCTGGGCTGAAAAATTGCGTCGTAATCCGTACTGACGGTCGCTGGGAAGAACATTAGGTGGGTGTATA